>BMAT01001301.1:84350-103298 GCA_019649035.1 Elysia marginata | reverse complement strand
GTTCAATTTGAAAACAATCATAGAGAAATGGCTGACGTAAGGTGCAAGATGTTTGATTTGTTGAGAGTGATGGGGGAAGATAGAGAACAGGTTATTTAAGATTTGATGATAATCCTACAGGCAGTTGCTAATGAAAGCTGCTTTTTAACTAATTAAAATCAAGACGAACAAAGAGGGCAACACATCAGAGTGTGAAAGTAGAGTTCTCAGAGCATGTCCGTTGATTTGTGTGCTCTAGAAATATCTCGCTACCTATCCAGATGAGTCAGACGTCCAAGGTTTTCATTTGAGAATATGCCTTTGTTAGTAGATTTGATTCCTCTCTCCTCCGATTTTTAAATCAAAACAAGGTCTAATACCTTTCCCTCAAAATTATATATTTTGATAATTTCTTTCAATTTCATTTGCTTTGAAGCTCATGAAAATGCATTATTTAGAATATCAATGCTTTCTTATGTGAAATTGCCATGTGTGGCTCATTTGCATTGGCTGTAACTTGTGTAAGACAGTTGAATTACCACGATCACCATTTTTTTGTTAAGTATTTTTAAAATAACACTTTTAACTGGCCTTGGCATTATAGAAGTTCAATAATGTGTCTCTTTTTAGTAAGTATTTTTGACATTTTATTTTCCTGAAAGAAAGAAAAAACTATGCAAAAGTAATGTTCAAAAGGAACAAAAGAAGGGAGAAAACAAAAACTTTTCTAGGAATTTACTTAAATCAAAATTCTGGAAGGTATTTTCTTTTCTGATGTTCACTCGTTTGCAAAATTTAACAGACAATAGTCTTAAAATCAATGAACGTACAACGTTTCTTTTTGCTTTCATTTTTAACATTACACCTTTTCTTGGTCGCTGTTGATCAAAACACTATTTCTGTGCTGCCGTGACGATTAGTCTGAAGACTGTGACTTCAATGCCGAACTGCACGGAAGCTGGACAATGGAAAACGCAAAGTCGCGGCTACATCAGTTCCTACAGATGAACAAGATCCACACAGACTACAAGTACCACGTGATGGGGCCTGACCACAACAGGTTGCTTAACACTACTAATGCTCTTGAGTTGAGAGTATCCGAACTGCTAGCCTTCCTTTCAGTTTGAAAAAAACAAAAGATAATGATATCAGAAACAAGTATTAAATATGTATCGACTTATCTGACGTTCTTGCAAAAAAAAATCACCCTGATTTTGTATTTTGTAATTTCTCCACTAGGTCTTTGTCAAATATTCTGGTCAAATGGGTATAACTACAACTATATACAGGGATGCCATTTTTCAATTATTTTCCTTTTTATTTTTTTTTGGATGAACACACAAAATTTAAACCATACTGTTACCGTAACCAATAATACAGTACCCCTTTATTACACATTTTGTATACACTTATTGACACAGGTACATAGCGCCCATATTTTCACTGATACTCAGCACACTTGAGTGGCATCCCTGTATATGTGAGACCAATTCACAACCAGCATTTAAAGGGAAAAAAAAAGAAAGCCCAGTAAATTAATCTAGAGTCTGCCCCAAGGTGCTTCAAGACCATCATAAATCTTTACATGTAGACAGTTTGCTTTTGTTAGTTTGATTACTAAAACCTTAGGTTTATCGTCTTCAGTGTTTGTTTATCTAAGAAATAGCAAATCTTTTTTTTCCAACGTAGTTATATCTTTAGGGTTTTGAAAAGTGAAATGTTTAAGTTGTTATTTATTTGTTCAGCTTTTTTTTTTTTTGTTTCTCAATAGTATGACTTGTGAATGATCGGGAAATCTTATTAGGACTAGGGATGATTCACCTTTCAAGCACCAAGCTTAAAATCGGTGTAGCTCGCTTAGCTATGTTATTTTCTCTGAAGTGGATTCTGATCAAAATTCTCCTACATAACGTTTCTTGCTCTTCAACTGCTGAAATAGTTCAATTTCTAAGTAAATAATTATGTGAGGCACCCATGATAAATCGGGTACAATTTAATTTAACACCTTTCTAAAAATGTATAGTTTGTTCATTCAAAGGATGGAGATATAACTCTAGCTAGAGATTTAATTTTGAAAGCAAATTAGGTAAAAATTTTGGGTAACTTAATATGTAGCAGGTTTTTTTCTTATAAAAGGACTGTGATTCAAAACTAGATTGAGTGACTTGTTTCTCGCTTCATGTGTAAATAAATACAGATGAAGTAAGAATATTCACCTTTGTTTAACCTAAAAATCATAACACAAAGATCTGCCCCCCAATTGCACTTTTTGGACTCGGCACTTCTTTCCCACATGTTCCGACAGTCGTACAGTCTAGCAAGACATAGAAAAAGTGCACTGGGGAATTTGAGAGTGGAAATGACCAGACTTTATTGCATTATTTTATCTGAATAGTAGCTGTTGTTGGCGGAAACAGGTTTAGACAGCAACGGCAATGAAGACATGGAAATAACTAGAAGAAAAGGCGCAGGATAGGATGGTGTCAAAGGCCTTTGTCACTTTGTTGGTGGTCCCTGCTTCCTGGGAAACGAGGAAGAAGAAGTAACTGTTGCTCAAAAGCCTTTGAAGGCAGGACTAGCCACACACCTGTCTGAATTGGTCAGTGGAAATTCATGTCTTCACAGGCTGAGGAAGAAGATGTAGCTGTTGCTCAAAAGCCTTTGAAGGCAGGACTAGCCACACACCCCTCTGAATTCGTCAGTGGAAATTCATGTCTTCACAGCTGAAAGTTGAGGAAGAAGAAGAAGCTGTTGCTCAAAAGTCTTTGAAGGCAGGACTAGCCATAAACCTGTCTGAATTGGTCAGTGGAAATTCATGTCTTCACAGGTTGAGGAAGAAGAAGTAGCTGTTGCTCAAAAGTCTTTGAAGGCAGGACTAGCCACACACCTGTCTGAATTGGTCAGTGGAAATTCATGTCTTCATAGGCTGCTCAATGAGAACATATTGAAAGTTTTTGGCTGAAGTTAAAAAAATACTGGCCTTAAACTTTAGCATATGATTGATGATGCTGTAAAGAAAAGCTCTCAAGAATATGAACAAGGAAATCTAAAATATAATGTTTATTAAACATTGCAAATGACCATCTTATCTAGATGTCAGTTTTCTACAACCAGAATACGAATTAAAAAAAAGAAAGTATTGTTTGTCCAAAAAAAAAATGTATGGCTGTGATCAGCCAGTGATGGTGTCGATACTATAGCAGCAAGGTCTGGTCTGTGGTCGCTGATGCTTCTCCTCTCAAATCCCCAGTGCTTTGTTTTGGCCGCAAAGACTGTTAGTCTTGGCATTGTTGTATAATAAATGAGGCACCTTGGGGCAGTCTCTTCAAAACACTGATTGTCACAGAGACCAAAGGTAAGTTGCCCAGAGGTGGGAGTGGAAATGTGCTACCTTTTTTTTTTTTAGCATTTTTTTTCTTGAAGTCTTTAATTGCATAAATGCAAACCCTAAGAAGCCCTAGACTTTCCAGAGCCCAGATGTTTGGAACCGTCTACCCTTGTCAGTCCAACAGTCTATATCTAGATTTAAATCAGTTCTAAAAACATACTTGTTTGAAAACTAAGTCATTATCAGAAGTTTTTTAGGAACCCTGAATAAACAAATTTTTCTTGTCCATGTTTTTTAACTTCATGTGACTATTTTCATTTTTCAAGTTTCAATTGTCTATGTTATCCATGTTTTTGTAAACTTGTATGAAAGAAATTTTGTAGTTTTTATTTTGTCAAGCGCTTTGAGACTTTATTTTATTTCAAAAAGCGCTATACAATTCTAGATATTATTATTATTATGATCATCATTATTATTATTATTATTATTATTATTATAATTCTTATTAATAAAATTATCATACTTATTATTACTATTATAATTATTATTATTATTATGATTATTATATTTCAGCATAGTCATAAAACTTATTGAAATGAGAAGAATGAAATTTTGATAACTTTGGTAATTGTAATTGCCGTTCAAAAGAATGTAAGGAGTATTGATGGCAATATTTACAGTATTTTGCGGATTTTTTATAAACCATTTGCAGGTTTATTTCAATATGAATCACATAAAAATGTTTGTAGGAGTCCCACAAAAAGAGTCGACACGCAAAATTATTTTAATATTTTAATTAGGTCATCAGCTTCTGCATTTAAAAGGCGAGGATACCACTTAACCTAATTTGAAAAAAATATGGAGAAAACTGGACGTAAATTTTTCATATTATCACAACTATGTCAAAAGGACATTACCAGGTTCTAACCTTAAAAACACATGTATAACATTTTTTTAAAAAGTCTCATAAGTTGATTGTTGAAAGACAACTTAAAGTTTTTAAACTTTAAAATTATGCAAAAATTTTTTGAGTAAAAATTTGGCCATGTATTTAAAATGCCCATTTTCTTGAATTGGCTAGCGCAGCACGTAAACACATTCAGTGGGAGCCCCACGCATTCATTTTGTGTACTGTCGACACCATTGGCATAACATGCCATGGTTCAAATTCTATCAACATTAGTAGTTGCTGTTTTTTTTTTAATGTTCATCAACTTGCGTAAAGAAAGATCAAAGAACATTGAAAGGTGGACGAGCTAAACCAAAAAAATTAATTGTCAGGCAAAACCAGAAGATTAATCGTCAAACTAAGCCAAAAGATCAATCGTCATCATAATTGTAAACTTATTTAAAGCCGTTGTCACTGAAGCTTTTCACTCTCTGGAGGGACTGTGTCTATAACAATACCGTACTAACTGCCGAGCATTATGGAAACTAAAAGATTGACATGTTTTCCAACGATTCTTTTACTTGAAGAAAATATACGTACTATAGGTCCAATCACCCTGTTGCCACGATCAAGGCTCCTGAGATGTCTTTTGAATAGAAAATGAAGATGCACTGAAAAAGATATAGCCTTATCTTGTAGTTTTAAAATATTTTTTTTATCCAAACTGATAAAACTTAATGTAATTTGTTGTTTTAGTATCTCATAATAGTTTCTAGCATACTGACTATTTAGAATGATTGTTGTGCCCTTACACTGCCTTGCTAGAACCTGGAACAAGATACATATAATTTCACAGGCACCATATTCTGTATCTTGTTACTTTAACGACTGCTTGGTTTGGCTCTTCAGTGTTTAAACCATATAGGGAATAAGATTAGAGGTAAAACAAGAGTAACATCCCTTTTCCAGAAGACAACACTCCAAAATACTATAGTGTAATCTAGACCTAGATTGCAGGTTAAGTTTCTTACTCTTATAAACGATTTGACATCTAGAACTTAAAAACTATAGAGCTAAATAAAAAGTTTATCTTCAAAATAAATCTGTGGCATAAATTTTAAAAGATCGTAATATTTGTATTCATAAGATAGTGGAGAGACACCAGGAAAGTTCCGCTACTCTTGTTGAAATCTCATTCCCTATACTCAAAGTCATACAACTCTTGCTACATTCTTTTGATTTTTTTAGGCAATGATAAGCGCAGTGTTTTGATGAGTAGAATCTGTTTTAATTTTTATTCAAATTGTTTTTTTGAAAATTTATATACTTTAACTCTGTGCAGGAGTTTTGCTGCGGAGATGTCCTTCTTTGTCAAGAGACTTGGGATAAGTAAGTTTTTTTTTCTAATTTAGGCCTGACTACATCAAGCATTATTTATCTTCAATTAATGGGCATTTTTCAATCTTGCCATTTTAGTTTCCTTTAAAGAAGGCTAGTGAGACCTCCGCAAGGCAGTTTTTACCCATCTTCTTGATAGATTTTTAACAGTGTGTCTGGATGCATTTTTAAAGTCTGTCGTATTTCTGACAGAAAAATATATACATAGGACTTTAAAACCTCCATGAATATTTACAACCTCTGGTTAAAAAAATTCAGAGCATGTTAATATTGACAATGATAGATCTCAGTTATTCAAACAATGACATTGTATACAGTATTAATTGAAAAAAAAACCATTTGAAGTTTTTATTGATTTAAAAGTTTACGTGGAAATGAGTCTGTCGTAGAATCTTGATTTGAATGTTACACTACTCCAAATTTATTCAGCGTGTTTGAAAAATAAAACAAAAACAAAAACAAAAAAATACTGTACAAACTAACCTGGATTCTAACATTCCCAAAGACTTTGAGGTCTGTATTTTGGTACAATTGCAACCTTTGCAGCTGCATAATATTTTAGAGAATTAAAAGTGTCTTAACTGTATGCAAACGTTTTTTTTTCTATTCTTCTGTTTCAAGTGAGACACCCGTAAATAATTAAAATTGTCTTAACTGTATGCAAACGTTTTTTTTTCTATTCTTCTGTTTTAAATGAGACACCCGTAAATAATTAAAATTGTCTTAAATATATGCAAACGTTTTTTCTTCTATTCTTCTGTTTTAAATGAGACACCCGTAAATAATTAAAATTGTCTTAACTGTATGGAAAAGTTTTTTTTTCTATTTTTCTGTTTCAAGTGAGACACCTGTAGGGAATTAAAAATGTTTTATCTGTATGCAAAAGTTTTTTTTTAATATTATTCTGTTTTAAGCGAGAAACCTGTAGAGAATTAAAACATAACGGTGTGCAAAAGTTGTTTGCAGTCTTCTGTTTAGGGTGAGAAGGCTGTAGAAAATATAAAATTGTTTCTACGGTGTGCAAAATTCTGTTTTGTACAGTGAGAGAGGTTTCTTGATTATGCTCTTGTATCTATTTGTCTTCAATCCCAGACATCCATGCTCGAGAGACTGGATCTAACAAACAGATTGCCTCCAAGTCCTGCGCCCTCTCTCTGGTGCGCCAGCTTTACCACATGAAGGTGATTGAGGCAAACACTGGCCAGAAAAAGAAGAAGGATTCGGAAATGGTAAGAAAAAGAGAGAAAAAAAAAGAGATCATAAGCGTTTTTATGAACATAATAAAATCTTGTGACAGATTCATGAATTTTGCAAAGTTTATTTTTTATGAATTGCTCCTTAGACAACTGCTGAAAAAAAAACAACTTTTTTTTTCCTCAATACATTAAACATGGCTGCAGTAGAATTTGTGTTTGTCATTACAGTTTGAAAAGAATTTATTATTTTTCAAAGATTCTTCAATCACAGTTTGAACATTTTAAACGATACTTTTGAAAAGAAAATCTGATACCATCAGACCCGCTTCATCGGGAAATTTCGGGAGAAGGCATCTTTTCCCGATTATCCCGGTTTTCCCGATTTTCCGGGTCTTTGCATTTTTTACTAAAAATTGGACCTCTCGTGGAAATAAATGTAAAACTCAGGCAGAGAGAGACAGAGTAAGAGAGAGAGAGAAGGAAGAGATGGAGACATAGTCAGAGAAAGAGAGAAGTTAAGGGGGGGGGGGCGGCACCTGGGAGTGATTTTCTACATTATCAACAAGGAGCTGGTTTTAACTATTACCACCGTGTTCAGCACCTTTGAAATCGTAAGATTCGATATGAAAAAAAATTTTTTTCATGGTTGCCATGGTAGCGCCGCCATATTGGATTTTGGGACCCCAAAATAGCTAAATTTCAAAATCTATCTTCTCCTACAATTCTCAACCAAATGATACAAAATTTGAGAAATAAGTACCTCTGTACAATCACAACAAACAAATAGAGAGCTTTTTTCAATAATGTGAAAAACTTTTTTTATAAATAATTTTTATTATAATACATACCAGAAAAAAGGCAGCAACTCATTTTTGCTAATAAAAACACATTTTTCTCAAAAACAAAACAAAAAATTAGAAAAAACGCTCTATTAGTTTGTGCGTCATACCAAACCACAACATCATACCAATTTTTAGAACAATTGATCAGTTGGTTTAGGAGGAGATAGAATTTTGGTGAAAAAAAGTAAGTTTTGAGATAATCGCATTTGAAAGTTATGCAAACAAAATCAGCAAAAATGTGTGATTTTTCCTCAAATAAACACCCGTAACCTGCTTAATGACCCGTCCTTTCCAGTTTCGTATATCTTCAATAATTTTTTCCAGCCTCATTGGGTCCACCTTTGGGCCTACTATTGTAATTTCCGAGTGCTTTTGTAAAGCCTGATATCTTACTGTTGCTCATACATGCGCATGCGAAGCAGGAACTGTACATCCCAATCTCTTAGAAGTTGGCATGAAACTTATCACTGGCTAGCCCTAAAATCTTGTCGTGTTTTGGAGACACCAAACATTAGTAAACATACAGTCTAGCGCAGTGCAAAGCTTCACTAACAGGCCTGGCCTACAGGGTTACCTTGCGCGTGATATTATTATACTGTGCTAGCGTCTGCTTGCTTTCATGGACGGGCCTACACCGAGCGCGAGGCATGATCAGTGTTCACACTAGACCTTCTGCAATAGTGGGCGCAACCGACACTAAGAAATCGGTTATAAAACGGTTGAATTTGAGCAAAAAACCCAGAAGTTTGAGGTATATTCTACATGTTCTGGGTGAAAAAATCGCTATTTTTACTCACCCTGCTGTCGCAAAATGCTGATTTTAGGTCACAAAAATGCTCAAATCACTCATTTTTTGTGCTTTTCATACAGAGCAATGGTTGAAGCATCTGAAAAAAGCAGTTTTGAATATTCGGTTATCAGACCCCTAAATGGTCATTCCAGGTGCCGCCCCCCCCCTTAAAAGACGGAGGAAAGAAGGAAGAGTGTGAGTGTAAGGTGGAAAGAGAGAGAGAGGGGGGGTTAGATAGATGGAGAGAAGTGTTTGTGAGTAAGAAAAAGAATAAGAACAAACACAGAAAATAGTGCTCTTTCTTAAAAACCCACTTTGCTTGCACCATGTCTGGCGCGTGTCTACCATCTGCCAGATTACCCATTAGATCAAACACAGCTTGACCAATGTCTACCGGGAATGAACTGACCCGTGAGACCGTCGCGTGGCAGTTAGACTTCTCGACGCCTCTCCCAAGCATCTTGC
Source organism: Elysia marginata (assembly GCA_019649035.1). NCBI lineage: Eukaryota > Metazoa > Mollusca > Gastropoda > Plakobranchidae > Elysia > Elysia marginata. The sequence continues at coordinate 94,411 of BMAT01001301.1, read as the reverse complement.
AAAACGTCGCCTAAGCACAGAGCAAACATTTATCGATTACCTGTGTGCTAATTCATTCATAACGCCTGAGTGATGCGCTTTCCTTATGTCTAGACCGCAAATAACATGCCGTCTTGATATTGACAGTCATTTACGGAATTTTTTCTCGATTTGGCGGGTAAAATTTCCCGATTTCACGATGACTTTAGATAGAAAAAATTCCCGTCCCTGGGATTTTTCCCGATTTCACAGAAATTCCCGATTTCGCGGGTCCGACTGTACCAGGTTTAAATTGTGTAAATGTTCTGTGGAGAATGCCCTTGACCCCCAGCAGAAAAAGTCCCACATTTGATGTCGGCATTACCTGTGGCTTATCAACAAATTCCTGATTTTCATAGATTACTGGAGAAACTGAAATGTATTTATTTTCTCGATTACTCATGTATTATGAGTACTGGTGTAACGAAAGGGGGAGTTTAACTCAGTGGTAACCCGACTGCACTTGAATTATTTAAGAGGCCGATTCGACCCACAGCACAAGTCTCTAAATGAAAAAAATCTCAAAATGGCAGTTCCCAGTCAATATATTTAATAACACTATGACCACAGAGGCTGGCAAATAAGTAGTAAAGGTTAAAGTATAATGGTGCAAAGCCCTTCTACAATATTATAGAAAATCACACATTCAAGAAATTTATAGCATGATACAAAATACTTAAAATCTAGTCCAGTCTCCGGGCGAGTGTGTCTCTTGGCGCCTGATTGCCATAATCAGGTGGGCTTTACCGTCTCACAAGGAAGGAACCTGAAAATCAATTTGGAAGTTTATGGGGAGACACACTGTACCAACATAAAACTTTCGCTTAACCAAGAAAACACAAAAACGTTCACTCACAATCGCTTAAGTCAAGACTCACGCTCGAAGCTTGCAGAGCCAGTCTAACTCATCAAACCAGCTCAAACATACTACCACAACGGTAGACACACAACTCTTTCTCTTGTAACACCATGCATTAAGGCTCAGATGAATTTTTAAAGCAGCAGTGAGTTTTATTGAAATACTTATATTTACTCACAGCTTCCATCCTATGAAGTGGCTGTCAGTGAGGATTTGGTTTTATTGAAATACTTGTATTTACCCACAGCTCCCATCCTATGAAGTGACTGTCAGTGAGGATTTGGTTTTATTGAAATACTTGGATTTACCCACAGCTTCCATCCTATGAAGTGGCTGTCAGTGAGGATTTGGTGAAGAATATTGACCAGTGTTTGAACTTGTGGAACATACAACCTGTCAATCCAGAAGAGGTGGGTTCAGAAAGGACTTTCTGAAAGGACAGGTGTAGGATATAAACATCCATAGTCCCTTTGAGAGCCTACGGCACCCACAAACTTCCTCCATTCACATCTGAACAGGGCTAGCCAAACGAGCTCGTTCTGTGTCTTCCTTGACTATAATCTTTCACTTTCCCCTTATCAGCTTTTGACAAGTACCACATGTGTATCTTAGGATAGGAGCTTCCAAGTTTAATATCATCAAATCAGATTACCATTTAAAGTAGTTGGAATTGACAAGGTATTTAGCTGTGTGAATTGCAGCCCTAGGTAAATAATCTGCCTGTGTCGTTATTGAAATAAGTTAGAGATAGAAGTCCGGGGGGTGGGGGTGGGGGGCGGTCGAAACTTAAAGGAAAGTAGCCTACATTACTCATTTTTAACGGCAATCATCTTGATGAAGTTGGGAAGGCAAATTAATTTGTGTTGGGGTTGATTATGGTCCGTCTGTAGCATCTCCTGAAGATGCCTTTGTAACAAAATTGGGGTTCAGTCAGAAAAAAATCTCTGAATTTCCTTCTTGAATTAGTTTGCTCTACCCAAATAAAACCATGGATGATGTGACATTTTGTACTGGTTCAAACAGATCTTATAATGCTCCCAGGTGGTGAGAGAGAAAGAGCAGGGTCAGTTAATATATCAATCATCCTTATTTTCCAATTAAATTCTACTGAATCACCCTTTACTTTATACATCTGATGTGATAAACACGATCTGAACAGGCTCATATTTTGAAAATATAAATTTTAATTGAAAATTTCCTTGGAATTATTAGTTGGAAATGTGAGTTTCAGGTTGCAGGACCCACTCTTGTTTCTTTTCTTCAAGGCAATTGTAATATAAAGATTTTACTCAGTTTTAAAATTTCAGCCCCTTTAGTCTCTTTTTTTTCTTGTCTCAAAACCATGCAGTTCTGATATTTTTTTGTGTTTGTCATAAGCCTTTTTGATGCTTTCATTTTCAGGCCTCAATGTACCAAGACAACATACAACCTGGCTCAGGAGGTGAGAAGCAAGAAGATTCTGGCCCGCAGCCCGTGTCCCTGATCAACAGACAGATCCTGGAGGAGTTTGAGCCAGCGCCAGCCAAGAAGACACCGGGTGTTGTGTCATGGTCTCCTCCATTGCCCAACTGGAACCCTTGGACCAATTGTAACATCGATGAGGGACCCTTGGCCACCGTAAGTTCTGTCTCAGGAGGCAGTATTTGCCAGCAAGTGGTGCAGGTTTTTTTCCCCCAGTGATGCCATTTTGTAGTCATTTTCCTTTTTTTTTCCATTTTAAAGCATGAAACACTGAATAAATGCACTACTTTGAACAAGATTGATCCCATGAACAATGACAATTTGTTGACCTCAAATGGATACTTTTGTATACTAGTCTATGTGCAGGAAGGTAGCACCATGATTTTCAGTTATGTTAAAAAAAATTTGAAGGGCATCTCTGTTCCCCATTCATTCAGCATCTGGCTTGTTCTGTCTTATGTCTGGCCTGTCGGTAGATCTGAGTTAGAGATTGTCGTTCTTTACTACTAGGTTCTATTTTTCATTTACTTTTTTCTTTAAAAAATGTGTAATTAATGTGTGAGGACACTTGATTCTACTTTTTCTCTAATAATCCTATATTTCTGTTTATTTCCTATAGATGTTCACAAATATTGCCAATGCATGTGTACATAGTGATGGAAATTATACCTTCATAACAATTGGATTCTGAGAGATCTATCGTATATTGAAATAAACTTGGCACATATGAACATGCTTTTTTGTACTTTAAAATTTGCAATATTGTTCAATGTGGACCAATTAACAATTTCAACTTTTTGAGTCATGGAGCAAGAAATCTTTTTTCCTTTCTTTCTTTCAGCCTTCCTTTTGATATGTGGCTAATTAGAAACCTCGAAAATTGAAATCTGATTATCCAAATTTCTCATAATTCGAAGTCTTCTACTTGTCAGATTTCTTTTCCCTCTTTGGCTTTGTTAGATTGGAACTCGAAATTTGAAGTTAATAAGGTTCAGTGCTCTTAATTTGAAGCTGATATATTGAGACCCACAGAAAGATTTCCTTCAACCCTTCGCTGCTATCTCCCTCCAAAGCTTAAAAGTTTTTTTGTAAACACTCGCTGCGCAAAGTTGCCATCTTAAAACCTACACAAATGTGTCTTTGACCCATGGAATAAGTTTGTATTTGCATCTAAGCTAGGGTGGGGTAAGAGAGGAACGTGTTATAGAACTGAGTGGTGGCTAAGTGAATAAACCTGGTCCTTTGGGTATAATTCGAATCCTCTTAAGTCACATTTTTTTTTCATTCCCAAGAAATTCGAATCATAAGGTTTCCAATGTATGTTGTTATAACATAAGACTTTCAAGTAGAATTTAAAAAGTATAAACATTTGGAGAATAGGAACTGTATGGTCTGCAATCATTGAAACAGACACAATATTAATAGAAAACCTTCCACGGCGGGGGACAAAACTATCACATCTCAGTTGCAAGCAAAGACTACACGCCTTTGACCTCCCAAGCTAAATGCATTATTGTATAGAAGACTTTGTGGAGATTTGGTAGAAGCATTTCTTTTAAGGTTTCTATAACGTTAATGCTGAAGAGTACCTTGCAGTTTACAAAGACTCTAGAAAAAGAGGTCATCGCTATAAACTCGCAAAACAAAACTGCCACCTAGTTATAAGAAAAAAACTACTTTAGTCTTACGATAGTTGAGACATGGAATAGCCTCCCTAAAATCTATGTCACTGCCTTAAGTATTAACTCAATGAAAAACCAAATGACAAGATACCACACGGTACAAATTCTGCATGGATTTCCCTCTCAAGCCAGTGCATTGATTGCCCTAAGTAGGTGGGGATTGGAATCAACTTCATTGACGGCCTCTGGCTCATCAAGATGATTTTTTATGTATTCCTTTATAAGCGGTCCACAATTTTTCATTCAAAAGTATTAATTTTGCAATAGAATTAATCATCACTTTTTGCTGTTCCTAATTTAAAGTTCTTGTGTAATTGTTTTTTTGCTGTTTTGACCCAGATGCCTCTAGAAGATATTAGCCGAGATCTCTACAACGGCCAGCAGCGTCAGTATGAGGAAGATCCCAACCTCAGTCAGGTGAAGAGAGAGATTTCAGTGGTTCACACTAATGTGAAAAATTACACATCGTAAAATAATCTCAATATTTAAATAGCCTAAGTATTAAAATACTACAGTGGACCTTCAATGCAACAAAAATTTGCAGGAAAATATAGAAACCTCGTTGAAGCCAAGGTTTGTTGAAAGCAAGGTCTCTTTAAAGTAACCCAAAATGAATCAAAGAAGAAAATTCTACACTACCTATCAACCTCGAAACTTTATTTAAAAGTAGAAGGAATAGAACACACATTCTGCTGCAAGTTTCTGCAGTGCGAACTGGTTTTGCCTCTGATATATTGTAATCACTATCACTCTTTCTCTTTGATAGTATGAAAGCTGAATCATTGATAAAGTGAACAACATGCCAGCAAAAAAGCTAAAAAAGCCAAACAATTGGTTTCAGTTTCACTCCTAGTTTGTGGAAACGAGGTTTGTCTGAAAGTAGTTCATTCTAAACAATGAAACATGTAAATATTAAAAGAGGTAAAAAAATCAGGTCTTCATTTTAAGGTCATTGAATGCAAGGGTTCGGTGAGTCCAGGGTTGTTGAATACGAGGTCCACGTATTAATGTTAATGTGGGGTGCTCCATAAAGCCCTTCACAAGGCGCATGTAGCAGTTTTGGAGATGTTAGCTATAGAGTGAAATTATACCTACCCTTTGAAAACCTTGATAGTCAGATAGGTATAAACTAAGAAGTTTTTATAAGTCAACTAACAGAGTTTTATGACACATTTCAAATCGCAAAATAAAGTTCAGTGCGCATATTTCAAACTCCATTGCGAAAAAAAAATTTTTGTTTCTGAATAATCCAACCAGTAACTTATCTCGACACATCACAAAAGAAATTAAACTTTGTAATCTGCGTACAGCATGAAATAAGCAAATATTGGAACTGTCCATGTTTGAATTATCTAGAAACTTGAGTGTATGGGAAAGTTTTTTTGCTTTGAAGAGAAAATTGAAGAAAAGCCAAACAGTAACATTTCTCTTGTCTACTCTGTTTTGTATTTGGTCAGATGCTTGAGCGCCGTGCAGCCCTGCCAGTCCACGGCTCGAGCCAGCACATCTTGCAGCAAATACAGCAGAACCAGGTCGTCCTCATCAGGGGAGAGACCGGATGTGGGAAAACTACACAGGTACAGTCCCGCTCGGATATTTTGAGCTCGAAGGGAACAGTTTACAACTTCCGAGTTATCCGAAACCTGAATTAGTTATTAGTGTATGTTATAAATTAAAAAAATAAAATGAATGATATGTATATAGTTAAAATTTAGCAAATGCTTGAATTATTCAGGTTTAAATGATATAGACTTGGCAGTATTACTGGGCTTCTTGGTATGCTTTGACATCTCTGCGACTACCATATGTCTTATGTTCAGGGTCAATGAGTCGGATGTTGCAGTTTTCGCCTTCAAGGTGTTGCTGCCATGAACAAGACTTCAATCTAAACTACGAAACATCAAAAGTTTTTGAAAATTATCTACATTTGGTGGAAAGATATTGAATTTTTGTTGATTTCTAATATAGAGAAAAAGAAGAAATAATAGAACTTTAATGAGATTTTCTAAAAAAAAAAAAAAGAATTATGAGTTCCGACCAATTCGCCGTGGACACGAGACATATTATCTTGATATAAAATGACTGAGCTTGAGAAAAATATTGATTTGCTGTTATTTATCTAATTTCGTTTTAAATATCCTTTAACTTGAGTGTTGTCTTCTATAGTAAACCTTCTCGCATACACACGCAAAAGCAAAAAAAATTTCTTTCATTAGAATAGGCAAATCGTTTGAAGAATATTCAACTGATCAGGACTTGAGGAAAACTTAGATCTAAAGATGTCGATGCAGTAGAAATGCAGCCTGAAAATATTTATGGAAGGAGAATAAGAGTTTACAAGACCGCATGATGTAAACATATCTTTAGTAAGAAGATTGTCTTTCCATGAGGTTTCAACAGATAGAGTTTATCTTCAGCTTTAAACAATTTTTAGTCTTGCTTTATTACTGCGGAGAAGTAGCTATTTGCAACTCTTTACTGTCATTGTCAGACTTTGGAAGGGTTATAGCGCGCAAAGACCATGATAATTCTACATACTGCATCTTTTGTAAAAAAAATCTTTCAATTATAAAGCAAACTGCTCTTTCACCCTTTGTTGCTTTCTGTTTTTTTTTTTATCACACCAGGTACCTCAGTTTATACTGGACCAAATGATCAATGCAGGCCAAGGAGCAAACTGCGGCATTATCATCACACAGGTTAGCCTTAAGATAATTAATGCAGTGTAATCCAGTTATATTCACAGGTGCTCAGATGTCTTAATGATGTTGATGACAATGAACAAAACACAAAGCTAAAGAAGGAATAAAAAAAACAAGATCTCATCTAGAATATGTAAAGTCTTGAAGACTATAATCCAAATTTTTTTTTTTTAGAACCTACTTAATACAGAATATAACAGATAAAGTTGGGAAGTTCTGCTTTTCATTTTTTTCCAAGATGTGTAGAATTGGCCTAAATTGACAGTTCAATTAGGAGACTGTCTCACTGTATAATTTTTTAAACTGTATAATCTGCATGAAATGAATTTTTTAATCAGTGAATGTAACTGATTTTCAAATTCATGGCATTTAGCAAAAAATTCCGTTTCTAGACGTAACTGTATTGAACAAGCAAAAGACATTCAAATGAAGTAGAAAGTCATCATCATATATGATATTAATTTCATTATCAGTGATTCAAATTTCAGGGCATCTAAAAAATGCATTAAAAAAATTGTCCTGTTTCTAGACATAACTACATTGATAAATAAGAAAGACATTTGAATAAGATAGACACAGCAGTGTAACATCATTTTTTCCATAAATTAGTTTAGTTTTGTTTTGTGCATTCTTTGCATGTTGAAATATTTCATTTGTGTTATGAAGAGAATAAATGGAACTGTGTGAGATCAATATTAATACACAGTTTACACATTATTTTTTATTACTTGCAGCCACGGAGAATCAGTGCAGTATCAATCGCTGAAAGGGTGGCGGTCGAGAGGTCTGAGATGTTAGGAATATCCGTGGGCTACAGTGTTAGGTTTGAGTCCACCATGCCGAGGCCTTACGGCAGTATTCTCTATTGCACTGTTGGTGAGTGCATGGGTTTATAATTTGTGTGTGCATGAGTGTTTCTGGCTTCATCCATCTTCTATTTATGCTTGAAGTCTATAGATTATTCAACACTCGACTGTCACACGCCTAAATTGCAAAGTATATATTACAATACAGTGAGAAAGATATATATAGTTTTAAATGCAGATCTAAATTGTGTTTTTTTTTTATACCCTATTTACTTTGAAGAACTCCTGCTCACTTTACATTATACATTCCTTGGTGTAGGTAGATAACTCTAATTTTTACTTTGCGCACAGTAACAGTAGTAAAGTTTTATTCTGCTGCCTTGACTAAGGGGATGTTCACAGTGATGTCTGGGTCGCAACAGCCACATTAGGGTGAAAAGTACCTTTATTGTCGGTCACATAGGGTGGCAGTAAGTTAATTAAAGTTAATATATTCATATTATGTGTTTTTATCATGCAAGTAACTCAAGAAGTTAAAGTTTGTTAATAATAAAAAAAATAGTCCAACCTAACAGCAGACTGTTACATATGTTAGTACATTGTAGTCCTGTTTTTGGAAATCCTAAGATATCTTAGTTTTTAAATAAAAATTTTTTAAAGGCAATTTCTCAGCACATAATTATGGCACCAAACGTTTTTGTTTCCATCAGTTCAAAGGATTATGAAAGAGCTTGGCATTTTTTTTAACTTATTCTCCACATTACCAAATTTAGGAAGTAGATTCATTCTCAGGTCTGTTACATCTTTACTTCATCCTTCTAAAGCATCAAGAGTATAAGCCTTCTGATTTGTTTGTCCAAGCTAATGAGCCCAAATGCGACATAAGAGGAAATAACCGCAAAATGATTAAAAAATAATTTCTAGCTGAAAAGAAGCGCCTGAATGTAATCAATTCACAGGAAATAACACCAAAAAAACTAACTCCACAAAACCATAGTTGTGTACCTATGATATAAATTTTTTTTTGAAATTAATTTTTTTCAGTTTTTTTCCCCAGATCACCCTCCCTGGCTTTAGTCTTGATTTAATACTATTGAGCTATTGATTTTTTTACCAGGAACCCTTTTGAGGCGACTTGAGGGAGGACTGAGAGGTGTTTCTCATGTTATAGTTGATGAAATTCATGAGAGAGATATCAATGTGAGTCTGTGCGGTTGTTGTTGTTGCATTTTTCTTTAAAACTTAACAGCATGTCAGTGTTGCAGGTGAAAATTGATACACTTTTAGCATTAAATTATTGTTGATTGTTGTACCCAGAAAAAAATTCGGTCAAGTCATGTTAATTTATTTTACAATATGATTCAATAACATCTCTTGTTTACTGTTGATCCCCACCATAAGCATTTGATAGGCACCTAGCTATGAGCAATTAAATATCTTGTCAGTATGCCAGTATTATGTGCTTCAACTGTTGCATCTCTGTGAGTTTAGAAGACAATTTGGTTGGTAATTACCTTTTATGGAACCCATGTAAAGGGCTTGGAGCATATCAGTGGACTAGGCTCTATGTATAAAGAACGCATTTTTTTATCCTTACAGACCGATTTTTTGTTGGTGTTACTACGTGATATGGTGCGGGCCTACAAGGATCTGCGAGTCATTCTGATGTCTGCCACGGTGGATACCTCACTGTTCACGGAGTACTTTGGCCAAGTTTCCATCGTGGAAGTTTATGGGCGTACTTTTCCTGTACAAGGTAAGCTATCATTGATTTTCTGCTTGCTAGTTTTGGAAATAGCCTAAAGTCCTTTGTTCTATGGTAAATGCTCAGTTGACATAATGTTTAGATTGCACTAAGGTCTTTAACTTTTTAGTAATAATGATGTAAGACCTAGGTTAAAATAATCCTTTTCTCTGCTACTGCCTCTCCTGTGTCGAGAGCATTCCTACTATTTTCTCTAAGATTTAATCAACATCCTCTTTAAACAATCTTCTGATAACGCAAACAGGTCTGGGCAGTCCACCAACTTTCATGGTAACAGGGTTCTACTACTGTATTTCAATTTTTTTACTTGTGCCTAATTTTCCTCACATTAGGAAAGCAGTGGAAAAGGACCTCACTATGCCATATATATTATGTCTGAATAATAAGGACACTTCTTCGTGTTCTCTTACGCTGGTCTTAGGCTTTAGTATGGGAAACTTTACTTTACATCTGCCTCATTTAAATTTGTGAATTCTGTTATGCTCATTGAAATTTGAAAGAATAGCCAGCCAATCAAACTTGATGATGAATCAAAATTGATGATGAATAAAACTTGATGGTATTTTTTTTCTCTTTGTAGAATATTATCTTGAAGATATTATAGAGCTCCTCCAGTACACTGCTAATCCAATGGATCGTCGGAAAGGGAAAGGTAGAGATGATGATGATGCCGGACTCGGTGAAGCAGATGACGAGGTAAAGAAACAAGCAATAGTGAACTTGCATTGGTCTCATAGAGAATTGTAGCAGCATTACTTTGATTTCAAA
>BMAT01001301.1:59919-70827 GCA_019649035.1 Elysia marginata | reverse complement strand
AGGTACGTACAAAGGTTGCCAGGTGTCTGTTTATGTCTAAATCTGGCTCAAAACTGGAGCAAATGACGCGCGTTTCAGATAGGCTATATTAATGGACAAAATACCTTATAGTTATAATTGTAGATTCATTGATTTTATTCTATATATAACAAATCAAAACAAGTTCTTATTTCAATCTAAATGAATCATGGGATGCCTAAAAATTTCATTTCAAGAAAATTCTTATCAGTGGACATTTTTATTTTTCTCTTTTAATTTAAGCAAAATAAAAGTTATTGTCTTGTACAGAAATCGGAATAATGATTTTAAGCATATCAAAGTTTGAAAGCTAAGAAAATGAGATGGAAAAGTTCAAACTATCAATGCAGTAGAATATAAAAATTGTGTCATCAAATTCATTTGGACCATTATACAAAACAAAGTGTGCCCTTGTTCTTACAAACATCAACAACAGTAAAAATATAAAATCTTACACAATCTAAAATCTGTTTCATCTCTTTTCAATTGGGTTTGATGCAATTTTTTCTTCTTCTTTTTTTAGGGGCAATTTCAACCAGGGCCGTCCACCACCCAAGATGGCACGCATGGACAGAGACTTTGGGGGCAGAGGGGGCTATGGTGGAGATTTCAGGGGCAGAGGGGGCTATGGTGGAAGAGGCGGAAGCTATGGCGGAGGTTATGGTGGATATGGTGGCAGAGGAGGCGGTTTTGGTGGAAGAGGGGGTGGGTTTGGTGGTGGTTTTGACAACAGAGGTGGTGGGAATTTCGGAGGAGGTGGCTTTGGTGGGAGAGGCAGTGGGTTTGGTGGTGGTTTTGACAACAGAGGTGGTGGGAATTTTGGTGGGAGAGGAGGTGGGTTTGGCGGAGGAGATGGTGGCAATGGTTCTTGGCAGTAGTGACTGTTGTTGGCAGTTTTGTTTGTATCAATGAATGTATAGACTTGTTAGGGTTATCAAATTTAAGTACAAGTTTTCAATCTTAATTAAGTCTTATGCGAAACATTTAAAGTTGTAAGATGCGTTATTTTATGTCCTTGCTATTTTTGCATTTTGCTGCGTTTTATATTGTTTATAGCAAAATAAAATCTCAGTCAGTTGCTGATTTCAGTTTGATTGGGAATGAGATTAGAATGCAAATTATCGTTCTTGTTTGCAAACTCCCTCTTTGAAGTCAATTGCTAGGGGGCAAGAAGGATACATGTAGTTTTGTGCTCTATTCTCATTCCCAATTGTAAATTCGTTCCATGGTTTACATTTATAGTTGTTCAAAGTTCATCTTCTCTGATAGAATTTGCCACAAATTAATAATGGCACTTGTTTATTTTCCACTGTTTATTACTGCTTACTGTTTATAAACTGAGGACAAGGGAAAAGAAAGCAGTCATATCACAAGACAGCTGTGAGATTAAGTAAGTCTTAAAACTTGAGTAGTAGGGAAGAAACGGAGTAGTCCTTCTGTTTGTCTTTGCATACTATAATACATGTACGTTCTCTTCTTAGTACCTTTATATAAATATGAATATGAAATTTTTTTTCCAATGACCATTGAAATTTAGTTAGGTTGTGTTTCGTTACACAAAATAGGTACATGAATAGATATGTTGTCTCAATCATTCTACTACATTCGTTTGTCTTTTAACACTCCAACTTTCACAGTCATGACATAAAACAATAAGTAGTGAGGTTATTGTGGACAGATATATTAGAGATATTGTATGAAAATCATAATCATATAAAATTTTTGTATAAGTGTGAACAAATAAGAGATATACATATATTAGAATTAAGTGATTGAATGACTAGTTTAAAGGTATGAAATTAGCAGTGTAGAGAAGAAGGCTTAGTTTTTAGTGGAAATGCCCGAAATGTTTGCCTTTAGTATGATTTGAACCTTCGACTTATAGATGCTTCGGTACCCACTGCCTTGTCACTTAGAAAAACACAGCTTATACCATGGCGCCACTAAGATCTTTTTATAACTATTATAATTAAGGTATTTTAAGAGAAATATATAGATAGATAAAGAGATAGGGAGAGGCAGGGACATGGTGAGAGGGATATTGAAAGAAGAATCAATGCATGAATATATTGGGAAATATTGTAAGCAGTAACAAAGTATAAAACCATACATAAGATTAAAGATTTTATTGGTCAAAGAGGCAAACTTTGTGTAAACACATATATTTATAATGGGTATAAATAAAGAGCCCAAGTTTGCAACTTGGTGCTATATGAACACAAAGGAAGTTATTTATTGTAAAGACATTTCAGTGTACATTTCTATCAAATTTATTATGTGTTAGGGCTAAGAGATGCATTACTATAAATTGACTAGAGTCCAAGTCACAAATTATTTTCAAACTAAACCAAAGGTCATTTATTTAATCCTCTTAACTCTAAAGAACTCGTGCTCAATTTACAAATTACACTATATTCCTAAGCATAGGGAGGTAACTCTAATTTTTTATTCCTCCAATTTTTACCTTGTGCACAGTCCCAGTAGTGGAGTTTAATTATGTTGCCTTGACTACGGGGATGTGTACAGCCCGCATTAGGATAAAAAGTACCTTTTTCATTTACATTAGGATGAAAAGTACTTTTTTTCAGTCACATTAGGGTAAAAAGTACTTTTTTCGGTCACATTAGGGTAAAAAGTACCCTTTTTCGATCACTTCGGGTTGCAGTAGGGTAAATAGGGTTAAGGGACTAAAGTAGGTAAAACATTTCCTTTGCTTTTTATCTGTTTTTGATTAGTATTAAAACTATTTATTGTGTATGTAACTTAATGAAAGGGTTGTTCATTCTCCGTATAAGCATCCCCAGGAAGCTTAGGGGACGTTAAACACAACATCATTCTGACTTAAGCAAACTACATACCCGGTAATATTTCTAGTTAACTCATTGAAGACGCTCCGGACATGTAACACCCAATACATTAAACAGCTTAAAAGAAAAATGCTTACCACAAACAAAGGACTCTGATGATTTCAAGTGTTATCGTATTTTATACATGTTGTCTGCATCCTGTGCAATGTTGTCTGCATCCTGTGAAACAAACATCTTTTTAAAGCTCACTTTAACTTGTACTTGTGATCTTGTGTCTTATGATCTCAAAGCTACAGGACTAACATGTACGGGACGTATCCAGTTAGTAAATTCTTGGATACTCATTGTATCCAATCAAGTTTTATGGGGAACTTAATGTTGTCAATGCAGACATTTTAACTAAGAAAAAATTGATTAGAACTTATTGTCTTATAAGTTATATGGAGTCAAGACAAAGATTTTAAATGCCAGTCTTAAATAAAAAGCACATGTATGATGACTTGCATGTATTTTTGTCAGCAACCACTATTGTGTTATAAAAGCTCTTTACTTTTGAGAATTTTTTATTTCTGTTCCATTAAAACTCTTTTTTCTCTCACAAGAGATGTATTTGTTATCTAATTTGTGTTTATTGTGCCTGAGATTTTCAAAATTTATTTAAGTGTCTTGTCAACAACTGCATGTACACGGTACTTCAAATCAAGTCTGCCTTAATTTTTGCACAAGTAGAGCTCTAGGCATTAGTTTCAACTAGAGGACTCCAAACTTGATGGTTAGCCCTTGGGCTGTATGGATATTATGGAAAAGGAATGCAGTGGATTTTGTATCCAACAACCTTGGACTCAAGAAACCCTTTAATAAACTGAAATAAAGGCTCGGATTTTTAAAAACTTTCTTTACCTTTACATTGTCTTTTTTTATAGAACTATTGAACTTGAGACCAGCTTTGTTTTCAATGAATCAGTAGTGAAACTGAAACTGAAACTAATGGTGGGTCTTTTCTTAATCTTAGCCTATTTTCGCGCATGTTATTCATTTTATCACCTAATTATTCAATTATCAGACGGAAGAGATTACAAGACATGTAAGCATCAGAGTGGGAAAAAAATTAGCATTGCAAAAACTTGCGACAATGTGAGAGTTTGAGATGGATGTTAGAACTTTCTGGTTTTGGTAAATTTTAAACTGAACTTGCTTTCAACGAAATTTGGCTTCAAGAAACTCGATTTTCCTGAGTAGTATGTTAGATTTGAGGTCCACTGTATTGTATTATAGAAAGTAGCAAGTTAAATTTTTTAAAGTAAGGTATATATTTTAACTCTAAAAATAGGGACGAAACAAGTGAGCTGTCGGCTTTACGCCTTCGTCAGACCAAAAAAAAAAATGTGTAAGACACTTACATAAATAGGCACAGGACTAACAGTAAAAGAAAAGCAATAATATTATAAACAATATGAAATACATGTATGTATGATGATATAAAATAAATAAATTGTTCCGGTACCTAGAAATCTAGATATAAATTTATCTGCCGGAAAAAGGGGAAAGTATGTGTGTGTGTGTGTGTGTGGGTGGGGGCGGGGTTACTAGGGGAAGGGGCCTAAGGAACCACGAAAATTGTAACGTATTTACATTGTAAAAGAAATGAACAGGACAATCAATGAAAAGCGAGAATTATTTACACCAAAAGTAAGAACATATGAACTAGATCTAGGCCTATCTGGAATGAAAAAAAATTAAGAAAACCTCATCTTCTTTCCAGCGTAGATCTCGAAAAACCCATAATAGGAAGTAGCACTGACAATACCGGAGGAGACAAAACATCTCGAAGCAACGTGTTGGAGATCAACGTTAACACGGGATTATGTGGTGATTCAAATGAATCCTTTGATATAGAAAATTTTATTGAAAGCTTGAAACATTTCAGGATCAGAATTCATATGATCACAGGAGACGAGATCTGGTCCACCATGCCACACCTGGAACAAAAAGGGATTCAATAGCCTGGGAACACGGCATCCTCTCTTACCTTAAAAACCGGCTCTGTGGCCTAGCGGAAAGACACTCGCTCAGAGATCGGGAGGTGCGTGGTTCGATCCACGGCCGAGTCAAACTAAGGACTTTAAAATTGGTTAGCAGCGGATCCGCCTAGTTTCTGGCATTATGGATTTAATGTTAAGTCTAGTCGGCCCGGTGTCAGGATAATGTGATTGGGTGTGGTGTATGCAAGCGCTCCTTACATCACAGTGTGGCAGCACGTTTTCAATTGCCCCAAGCGCCGTCTCTGCTATAACCTCAAATTTGACCGGAACGTTTAACATTCAAACAACCAACCAACCTATCGTGAAAAAAAGTTCATGGGTCAACCCGTGGTGAAAAAGGCTTGGCTACAGTGTTCTGGTATCCAAAAGGTATTCTGCTTCGAGGTGTTTTGTCTCCTGATGGATACATTGTCAATGCTAAATGCTACTGTGAAACATTGGATAAACTCACGGATACCATTACTGGCATCAGCTGAAAAAAAAGACCTGGTCGTCTGAAGAAGGGTTTCGCCCTGGAGCATGGCAATGCCGCTCCTCACACAGCAAAGAACTGTAAAGACGGACTTAAGATGTACCAACGTTGGGAGGCATTGCCGCATCCATCACACACTCATTGCCGCCAAGGGAATGCTTAAGTGATGATGAATGAAGAACATATAGAAGCAGTACCGTTAAAGAATGGTTGAAAAATATTGACGGAACTTTCTAGTATTACTCACTTTCTACACCGCTTGGAAAAAAGCGCACCGATTTTTAAGGAAATGACGTTGAAAAATACATGTAGTTGAAAAGCAAAAGTTGACTTTGAGAAGGAGTTTCTCATAGTCGCTGAAATGAACAGTACGTCAAGGCATAAAAACAGAACATTTTCGGACAAGCCTCGTGTCAACTATTACTGTATCAGTATTATATGTACAGGTATTGTTTATTAAGGACGATTAATAAATGAAGAGAAATATATGGAAGTTCAACAACATGAAATACTTGCATTAGATGATAGAAAAATGAGACTAGCACAGGCCATCCCGCACCGAATGTTCATCGTGGTATGGTGGACCTTTCTTACCGGTACAACAACAACACAAAATTTTCCTCTGTTTTGTTGGCAAACTGACTGCCTCTTTTCAAGTAAAATTTATTTATAACACAATTAGTCCTCGTATTTTCACTTGCAAAGTTAGAAATAGTTTATCTTGAAAACTATATTTTTATGTATTGTAGGCTCACACACATTAAATGCACAAGTAGTTGGTATGTACCATTTCATTACGAGCCTGTGTACTTGCCATTTCTCAACACATCTTTGCCTACATGTATTTTACTCTCAATTACAATAAAGCGCAGTTCCTCTTTCTTTAATATTATATAAAAAGAACAAAAAAGAGAGACCACTATTTTCTTCTCTTAACCTCTCCTCTTAAATCTCCTCCCTCTTTCTCCCAATGCGCCCTAAAACTCTCCCTAAGGGAGACACATTGGTTGAGCTGACCAATAGTCACTACAGAGTGACACGCCCGTTGCTACATTATTGATGGAGGCAGTGGTCATCTGAGGTTGTGGCCTCTCGTCTTCTGACTGACCATCGGTCAGATTGGCAAACCCAGTAGGCCTTCCTCGTGAGTTCAACAGTAGCTGACACTAGCGAGTTGACCAGAGTAAGGGTGGTTAGGACTGAACACAAATATTACCAGTTCGTACTGCAATGTCGATTTTCGATTTTGTAACTATCTTATCAGTTCTTTTTTTATTACAATTAATACCCATAGAACTTAAAGTTCATATAGACACTGGAAACCATTACATTTTTGAATCACGTTTGTATAGCGCTCCTAATTTATACTGAAATGACCACTAAGCAAAATATAATGAGTGCGTTTTCCTCCCAAGTACTGTCATGAGATTTCACATGTAATTAAAATAATTTCAGTTTCTCTTGATTACGAAGGCCTTACCAAGTAGTCTTGTCTTCCGCTAGGTTGTTTGCCCCAAACCTCTATTAAAACGCTGGATATGGGGATGAGGTGGAGTGAGAGTATTGGTGCTGATGCAATTTATAATGTACTTCCCAATTTTTTGTAATGTGTTTAATTCGTCTTTCCTCTCAGGACATTTATTTTTAGGCTTAAATAAACCATTTGACTGTAAATTTGTGTAAAATGTGGGACACGGCATCCGGATCACGTGATGCAGAGGTCAAGCCCATCAGCCAACAAGAAAGCACCGACTCGTTGGCCTATATAACGGAAAGCTTTGGGTGTTGCTATGCTCTGGGCTACGGATCGTTCCCACAAAACATCGCGTACAGAACAAAGGAAAACGTTTTCTTCTTCTTTTAAAAATCCATCGTTTATTTTGTGAACTTTAAATTAAAAGACTGAGATACCATTCAAAATTCAGCAAACTGACCATTACTCTCAGCTCAAGTGAACGTCAAGATATATAATGAATTATCATACTATATTCAATACCGTTCGGTTGCAAAAATGCGTATAAATGTCACAAAAATAATTCAA
Source organism: Elysia marginata (assembly GCA_019649035.1). NCBI lineage: Eukaryota > Metazoa > Mollusca > Gastropoda > Plakobranchidae > Elysia > Elysia marginata. Next base: position 63,447 of record BMAT01001301.1, on the reverse strand, counting down.
ATTTACCCAGTCATATATTAGGGGAGGGCGGGGGGGGGGGGCAATTTTTGCGAAAGCATAGGTGATGCCGAGTCTCTGATTTCATAATTATTTATCTAGAAAATACGATGACATTTGTTGTAGTGTGAGCATTTTGAAACTTTCAATAAAAACATTTTGTGAAAAGAAAAGTCGCCTAAACATAGGGCAGAGCAAACCAGCGAACGAACGACTGAGGGAACGGAGAAAGATATAGTCAAAGGCATTAAGAGATAGATAGATAGATAGATAGATAGAGAGAGAGATAGAGAGAGAGAGAGAGAGAGAGAGAGAGAGAAAGAGAAAGAGAGTGACAGAGATATGAGGTCAGAGAGATAGATAGATAAATAAAGAGAGAGAGAGAGAGAGAGAGAGAGAGAGAGAGAGAGAGAGAGCCATCAAACAAATTAACTGTGCATGTAAAATGTTGCTGTACTAACGACTCCTCAGAAGTGGGCCAATGGGAATGGAGTGGCCAGATTTCAATCACAATTCCATGGCTCGTTTGATCAGGTCAGCAAGAGGGCATTAGATCAACCCTAGGCCAAACTGGCACTACTACTGCTAGGGCCTTGTGCTCGTACTACCGAAAGAACGAGCAAACGGAAGAGAGAGAGAGAGAGAGAGAGAGAGAGAGAGAGAGAGAGAGTTGATTAGAAATGTTCTACAGGGATAAAGACGGGGCGTTAGTCCTGCCAATGACCAATGTTGAAGTATCTGATGGTACCATTGCGTGACCCGGGATTAATTTGCTTCCTGGTTAAGCAGGTCACATCTTCCTGGATTAGCCAGACTAAACCCCAGCGCTATTGGTTCATTCCTGGCAGAACTATTGTGACCAGCATTGATTTTCTTCTTTGTTCTGATTTATTGGTCTTGTAAACTTTGTTTAGTTTTAGGGTCACCAGGTGAAAAAAAATAGAGACAAAGTTACAGATTTTTAAACGTATCAGTAAGCCTACTTTAATATTTACCGGAATCGAACACATTTGGTTAAATGCATACATACACACATTCCGTAAAATTAGTTTACAACAATCATGTAAGCTGATTGATCTAAAAAAATCTCAGTTGGCCTATATTATGTATAGTAAAAGTCCTAATCGAGGCAAAGCTGCACACAACTTCAAAATTATTTACTTATTGCCATCGGCTCAGAGCCGTCAATTTCTAGAGTAAGAACTGCAAACATGACAACAGGCCTACAAAATGATGTTTTTAAGAATAGGGTCTATGATTCTTTTTCTATTTTCGGTGGAAATTCTTGACAATTATAAACCACGAAGGAAAGCGGAAGTAGGAAGTAGGCCTACCTTTAATAACCAGCGTACTCGTTACGAAGAGAGATAGATAGATAGATAGATAGATAGATAGATAGATAGATAGAGAGAGAGATAGAAAGATAGGCAGATAGAGAGAGAAAGAGAGAGATAGAGAGAGAGAGAGAGAGAGAGAGAGAGAGAGAGAGAGAGAGAGAGAGAGATTGAGAGAAAGGGAGAGAACGCACTGCTTAATTACCATTTATTTTAAAAAATATAGTAAAAGTAAATAAAAAGACCTGGTTTTCACAGATAAAATAGTTTTCTTCTTTTCCCACTACTATTGTTTATTTTCTGAGGTTGCTAACCTCAAATGAAAAAAAATAATTTTTCCTGGGCCAAAGATGCCTGTTATTGCTTTCCTAGAAACATAAACCGTGTTTATCTTGGTAGATCACACTAATACTTTACGTATTTCAAAATTAGTTCTGCTGCTAGCTTTCACTTGCATACTCCGTTAGACATATATGCAGTGCTTCCTGTTCCTCTCCTTCATTATTTTCTCTCCTGCTTTATCCTCGCTCATACTATTATATTTTAATGTTTCCTCCTATCGTTTTCATTGAAAAAAATAATTCTTCTAATAACTTGAAGAAAAAATTTCAAAGATTTTTTTTTCTTCTATACGTTTCGCCGCAGGAAAATAATGTTTTCCTTTGTCGCTTGCCCAAATAACGGATCGTTTAGTTTTGAACAGCTGTTCAATAATTTAATCGGTACAAAATTACATACGTTATTAAGTTAAACTCTTAAAAAATAATCAATGTTTAGTCAGGCTAACACTACAGGTTTTAGCATTACCACTATAGTATTTTTAAAGTGCATGCAAGTAGTATTACTCAAGAAAAGTTATCTTTCTTTCTCTATTAGGCCTGAGCTGCGAAATTCGCCGCTATTTCACTAGTCTTTATAAAAAGAAATTTTCCGCTTTACACCATCTTACGGTTATTCAGTGCAAACCAGTTATAACATAACAAAGCTTTTCGCCGTTGTTCTAGTAGCTTTCGTTAGTTCAAACTTCAAACTTGTAGTAGTCTTTCATTTCCGCCAAACTTTCGAAATGTTTTTCGTAAAGTAAAACCTCTGCAAGCTACGCCCACATGTTTGTTATGCCTTTCTCGCCTTTCCTCTGATCCCAAACTTTGAGATCCTTTTATCGGTGTTCAAAATTATTCTCCTAGAAAGATCTATATATTATATTAATATGTTTCTCTTTTTTGGGTTTTTTTCTCTGACTTCTCTTTCACAATTTTAGACAAAAAATTTAGTTCAGGCTTTTCAAAGCGTCAAAGCTGAAAAAAAAGGAAATAGAGCCGCCTTTCCTTTGACATGTATGTGTGTTCTTTTCCTTTGAACAACCCACACAGCCTTGACTCGTCACCTCTTCGCTACTTTTTATCCAACGTCCCCCCGAAGGGGAAACCACTCTAGGTTTAAATCGACCAACTTCGGCAACCTCTTGATTTCCCAGGCGCGTGCATGCCAGAATGGATGAGAAGGATTGCTGTGAGCCAAATTCAGAGCCGCGTGTATTATTTTGTTGGTAGGGTGTAAACACAAGTGGCGTTTCGTTCGTTCTTTCGTTTCTGTGGTCAGACTGAGAGATCAGCAAAGGGAAGTAAGTGTTGGGCAAGAAGAGTCAGGGAAAATAAAGAAAGTTTTGGGAAGTAGGTGAAAGGCAGGGGAAGAACCTATAGTCTGGTAGCCCAAGGAATTTCCACACAAATGTGTCAAAGCCTGGGTAAGGAGACGTTTGTTTGATGTTTGAAATACAGCTGGAGTAGCAAGGCAGATTGCAACATTGTACAGTCAAGCTCATAGAATTCGAACGCGGATATTTCCGATATTCGATTACCGTACTTCGAACTATATTAAGATTACGAATTGGATCAGTTCCTTCCATAAAATCATAAATTTAATGTATGCTGATAATTCGATTTCTGGACGATTCGAAGTTGAATTTTGTTTCGATCCCGAGGTTTGATACAACAAATAGACTGTATAAATTTGCGCTCTTGAATTAAAAAAGTCGACAGCGAAACAGAGTAATTTGTCTAAACGATCCGTTTTCTATCCTTTTCATCGTGTGGCGACTTCTGGCAAAATAATAGAGACAATCAAAGAGAGAGAAAGAGAGAGAGAGAAGGAGACACAAAGAGAGAAACAGAGAGACAGAGAGAGAGAGAGAAAG
>BMAT01001301.1:8215-20909 GCA_019649035.1 Elysia marginata | reverse complement strand
TACCTTTACAATATTTCAATCAGTTGGCAGTTGGAGCCTCCTAAGCTTTTTTCTAGAGGTTAGTGTGAATAGGAAAGTCCAGATTGACAAACGTTGCCTATGTCTTCAACTTTAACTTAAAAGAAATCTAATAACAAATCGCAACATTCCCGCACACGAGAAAGAACCCTTACCGAGACATGCGACAAGAAACAAATATTAAGTTTATAAACTCGCCACTGCCTCAGCAAAAGAAAATAATTTGCTCATTTTTTAAAATAATTTTGAAATAATCAACTTTCTAGTATAAATCACGTAATTCATTTACCGATGTATTCTTTTTTATTGTTGCATTGATTGAGAAAAATTGGCTCAGCGCATTTGAAATAATTTCCTACCAAACGATAGGCAATGACCTTTTCTTTACAAACACACCGACAGTATCTCTGAGATGCACATAGCGCAGTGAGGAAAATAAATCAATATGGCGGCGCCTCGGGTGACAAGTTACACGCACCATATTGAACTCTCTCTTATTTGTCTCTATGTTTAGTTTCAGTTTTTTTAAAAAATTGAAACTGTGAAACTGAACCCACTTTTTATAGAAAAGGATCACATCAAATTTTTCCCTTTTTAAAAAAAAACCCCAGATCTCAAGCTTACTTAATATGACCTGTAAGTTTCACGTTGAATTTATTAGGAACAAAAAAGAGGGTCAGGTTTATATTCTTAACATGTTTTTTTTTTACCAGAGCGTAAGTATTATAAAAAAAGCATGCATAGGTTGGGCCTCTTCAGCAGTTTTCACACTACTTGGTTACTCTGGTAGGATAAATAAGAAGCAAGAAGGCATTTTCTTATACACCGTAGCGCTTAATTCACATTACGCTTTCATATAAGCTCCTCGGCAGGCCGTTTCCAACCAGATGACTTTCCTAACTCACAGAGGAGCAGAAATTAGAGCGCATCACTCTGGCACCGTATCCTTCCACTGCCCATAAGCGGGTACCCATTTTAATGCATGAGTGCGGCGAAGAAAGCTTTATGAATAGCCTTTCTCAAAGACTAAACGTCGACCTGCAGTACTAGGACTCGAACCCTAGACCTCGTGGTGCGAAGTTGAGTATCTACCACTAGATCCCGAAGCCCTCTGTTGTATACTATTATGCATCTCACACCTGGATGAAACAGCCACATCGTCCTTTAAGAATCATCGCAAAGTAAACTGTCATATAATGCTAATCTTAAAAGATTAACATGAATTAATGGTGATGGCCCAAGCACAGTGTGTTTGTTACTCATGATAAATATTGACCAAGGCGATGGTAGCAAAAAGCCTAAAAAAGGCAAATGAATACATATTATCAATTCCATGCCGGTCGGCGTTGGCGATCACGGTCCTGAATTTCTCTTCATTGTCAGTCCATGTCATCAGCTTTGCAAGACTTCGAGCTCCCCTCTACCGAGTCAGTAACGTTTCATAACTTATGTCTCCTGCTCTCCCCTTTTATGTTTTGTCATTTAGCCTGCTGATGGTAGCTGTAAATTCCAACCGCCGTCGCCTTATGAAATGTCCAAAAATTTTCTTTGTCTTCGACATATGATCTTCTTTTGCATTTTATGATATTCTCAGCATAAGCCTAAGACCCCCACATCTATGTCGCGTCTGGAGGTCAAGGGTTAATGCTTCAAATCCATACAAGAGGACAGGTATTGATCAACACTGACATAGTTTTTTTACGCAGCGAAATCTCTAGATTTCTATTTTACAAAACATATTGCCTGTCAAAGCCTAACAAGTTACATCTACTCAGGGTTTTCCGTTCCCTAGATCAGCTGCCTTCCGAAACTGACGAGCCACGTCTGCCCGAAGAATACATGACAAAGTTCTGTGGATCCGTGGTCCAGCGCTAGACGCTCAGCTTTCGTACCGAGAGGTCAGGGGTTCGAGCCCTGCATTGGACAGGTCGACATTTAGTCTTTGAAAAAGGCTATTTAAGTTACACACACTTCTCCGCCTCACTCATCCTTAAAAGAGTACCTGAGTATAGGCAGTGAAAGATCTTGTCAGTATGCTATAGTGATGCGCTTTAATCGCTGCTGTTGCGTGAGTTTAGAAAGTATTTTGATTGGTAATGGCTTACTCGGGAAGAGCTCATCTAAAGCGCTTAGGGCGTTTTAGTGGATTAGGCACTATATAACAAAGGTCGAGCAAACAAGCATAAATTTTTATCGATCACTGATTATTTATGTCTCGCAACCAGCTCAAATAAATAAAAGGTCTTAAATTTTAGTTTTGCCATTTGGAGTTTAAAACGTTTCAAAATTTAATTTTTGTGACACAGGTTTCCGTAACGAAATAAATTACGTGGGGTTTCTACAAATGTAGATTTTGTCTTACTCCTCTTGAATATTTTAAGCTAACAAGATAAGTTTGAGTATCTTGCCACAAAATATCGATACAATTCTTAAGATTTTAATGTTTAGAATGTTAGTAAAAATGTATCATTCGATTTAGCAATGCCCTGTGGTGTAAAAAGTGTTGGCATCCGGCTCAATTGGACAAGTTACACTAACCATGATCTCTCATTTCACTCAAGCATCAGATACAGGCAAAATTTCGGTTGTTTGGCCTTCACTAATTGTACCCAAATGAATTTAGTCTGCCTTTTTAAATATTGTTTATTTTAATTCTACATATAACAATACAGGATTTACATCATCATAATCATCATCATCATCATCATCATCATCATCATCATCATCATCATCATCATCATCATCATCATCATCATCATCATCGTGCGTCATTTCTTTTGAGGTAGGTTTGAAGATGGCATGCCAAACTTTGCGCACTTGAACCTAAGCACTGCATTTCTCTCCTGTCGACTCACTCCACGCGTTCATGGCATCGGATCCAACCACATTCTTGGTTGTCGCCCTCTGCCTCTCTTGCCTTCAGCTCTCCTATCAAAACACTCTTTTAAATAGTGAGTCGTGACGAACTGTATGGCCGATACTGATGTTTTATTTTCTTAATAGGTAAATACCAGCAGTTCTGTTTTGACTTTAATCAATGAACAACCATCTCCATTTGACATTTTCTTATGCCAACAAATTCTTCCAATGCGACGCAATATTCACACTTCAAATGCCGAAATCCTTCTCTCCAATATCACGCTTAAGGTACATGTATCCACCCCATGCAACAGGGCACTGTGCACATAACATTTAAGTTGTCTTGAAAGTATCTCAAAATTAAAAAAAAAACCAAGAAAGTGAATGAACAAAACAAAAAATAATAAGATATGTCTAAAAGAAGCAATGGCACAGATAAATAGCTCCAATGACACTATAATATTAATTCAAAGAAATTATAACTGACCCATCTTATCTATGTAGAGGCAGCGTGGTTGAGTGGTTAGCGCGTCGGACTCGACATCTGGAGGTCGCGCGTTCGAATCCCGACCATGCCATGTTGCAATTGCCTTGGGAAAGCAATTTACCCTAACTTTCCCCAGTCCACCCACCTGTAAAAATGGGTACCCAGCTACTGGCTTCAAAGTACTGATCTGATGGGGAATTAGTGGCGCTGCTCTGTCGCGACACAGTTACGCTGAGTAACGAAGACAAATTTCCCGAAAGGGATTAATATAGCTTATAAAAATATAAAATAAAATAAAATATTATGGCTCTTAACTAGAAAATAATCCACTCAGAGCAGCCCACAATGCCAACATAGCCTACAGTAGTTTAATGTTTAACTTGGGCGTAAAGAAAGATCCTATATCATATTTCAGACAAAGTCAAATGCAAAAAGAAATTGAAAATAATAACATCTTATACCAAAATAACTCGGGGAATTTGTGAAACAGAGGTATGTTTTGTTCACATTTTATTACGACGAAACGTTCTCTTCAGACTTTCACCTTTACCAGACTGTCATTTGAATATAGTAATAATAACAAAATAATAATAATAATAGTAATAATAATAATAATAATAATAATAATAATAATAATAATAATAATAATATCAACAACAACAGGCAGTACAACGAATACTATGAAAATAATGATGTTAACAAAAAATCATAATAGGAACACTAAAAGAATTGCTATAATACAATAATATAAAATAATAAAAACAACAATAACTATAAACAAAAAAGAACAACGATTTTAATTATTATAATGATACGATAAAATAATATAATAAAAGCCATAATAACAATTATTATAAATAATAACAACAATAATAATAATGATAATTTTTTTTATTAATTATGACAATAATTATAATAATAGTAACACAACAGCAACAATAAAAATAGTAATGGTAATAATACTAAAAATAATAATGATAATAATAATAATAAAAATAAAGTGTATTTGTATAGCGCTGTATCTACAGCAAACAGATCGCATTAGTTGCAAACGTAATTGTTGAATACAATAGTAAAAAAAAAATCAGATCACGACCTAGTTGGTGAAAATTTCAATACTGTAATCCCAGGCGAGACCCTTACAAGCTCTTAATTATACGTTCTGTTGGTAAAATAATAGATTTTATTAAATACAATGTCTTTTCACCTGTGTGCTTCATCTAGAAACAAAGAAGGACTTGTGTTTAACATTGATATCAAGATCAAGAGAAAGGCTAGAATTGGGTTAAACCAATACAGCTGGATATTGGAGAAAGCTCAAAGCCTATTGTTTTCTCATTTTCTCACTGTTCCCTCTTCTCTCTTTCTCTTCTTTTCTCTCTCGCTCTCGGTTTCTTTCTACCTACATGTTCTTTCTTTGCCTCTTTCTCTACCTCTCTGCCTTTCACGGCCTTTCTTCATTCCTTTGCCCCTTTCTGTTCATTTCTTTCTGCCTCTAATCTTGTATCTCTCTTTCTTCCTCTTTTTTCTTCTCGTCTGCCTCATTTTCCCCTTTTTAAGTGTTTAATTATAAGACTTTTATTTAACTTCAACGGCCAAATGAAAAAAAAAACGATCATAGTGTTGACATTGTTACCGTGATATAATAAAATGAATTCTATTCTCTCCCCAATCACCATCTTTCTTTTTATTTATGTTTTCTGTCTTTCTCCCTATTTCTGCCTATGGTTCTCTCTCTCTCTTGCATGCTTTTTATTTTTCCACTTCTTTATCTCTCTCTCTCTCTCTCTCTCTCACTCACACACAAACCACAACACACGCCCCCGTTTATATCTATATCTTTCTGTTCACCTACATCGCCGAATCTCTATCTTTTTCTCCATACCTGCCTTCTCTTTTTAATCCATTATTACTTTGTCTTATTCTTTCTCTCTATCTCCCCCCCTCCTCCTTTTCCACTCCGCACTGTGGAACTAGGTCGAGATCACAAATAATATAGGCCATCCTGCCCCCGAACTTTACTAGATCTAGGATGTGTGATAATAGAGCTCTTAATGACAGAGGTTCACGCAGAGTCTAATTGCTGGTAATATTGACGGCAGCACCCCTGCGGAACACTGGTTTTCACAGCATCAAGTATGGGACAAAATTTTGACGACAATAACGTTACAGTAGGAGCAAACAAAACAAAGAGAAATTCCCTGGCAAATCTATAACTTTTATAGAGCATGGTATTGATTTCTGTCTTCAGAGAAAAAGAGCTGAATCTATACCGTGACCCCTGTATGTTACTTTTATCACAGCATGACATGTACAATTTCTCGTGTGATGTATAAGCCCGACTCTTCAATCTCCCGTTGTTTATCATACCCTGGGAAAGCTTATTATTTTGTTTTGAGGTATTTTCATTTGTGTTCTATTTTAATCTATCTTTAACTGTCGAAATATCTCTATCTACTTAAACATTCCTTAGTTCTATCTTTGTATTCTTAGTTTTTTTCTTTCTGTCCTATGCCTTTTTTGTCTATTCGCTCCGTTTCGCCTTTAATAGCCATCTCTAAAATAATTATAGATCAGCATTTTACTGTAAACCATATGCCGAATAAAGATTATAAATTATGCTCCTTTCCAAAGACAGTTATAGGACCATATTTGTAACGCATCTAGGGCAAATGAGTTTTAAGTCGAAAATTATTGTTTTGAGGAGATACCCTTTAACGTCTATTTTTGTCTCATTCTCAACGTTTTAAATCAACAAAAGATGAAATGTCTTTTTGACAAAATATAAACAATTTCATGAATTATTTTAAACGTTTGGAAGCCTAGAAAAAATGCCTTGTTCAAAACAGCAACGCCTATAAGGGTGCAAATTGCGACATCCGACTCATTCACCCAGAACGCTAGACATTTTTTCCCACATACTCATCTCTCTAGCGTAATATAACCCACTAAAGAATATGTCCAACTTTAGTCAGCTACAGTCTTAATAATTTATTAATCCTACTATTATTACCACCACATCAATGATAATAAGAATGTATTGAAAAACCGCCGCTTTCCTCTTCCCGGCCTCCTGTAACACCCGTCTTCAGTTATAATTATATTGAATAAAACAAAATTGTTAATCCAATGATAGCAATAATATTTTATTATAATTAAATCCCCCCCCCCCATCTCCCCCCTCTCTCGTCTCTGTCTCCTTCTTCCAATTCTATACTATGAGAACTCTCTGGAGAGGTGTAAAAGCTTGGAGTTTGCGACCACAGTGAGTAAACGAGGTGACAAAAGAATCATCACCACCAGAATTATTGTCTCTCTGCCTCTGTTGCCATTCATCCCATGTGTCGTAAAAACTCCGTTTTCGTTCCGACCCAGGCTATACCTTTGGCAAGAAATTTAGAGATACAAAGGAAAACGTTTTAGACAAATTGTGTTTGTTTGATATTTTGGAGAAAGGTAAATAGTTCCGATTTGGTTTTTTAACTACTCAAACGCTAATTCAATTTTGCTGTGTTCTATGTATGTGAAACTTAGAAGGCCATCCTTGGGCCAATAAAGAAAGTTGAAATCTTTAGAATATTGTTATTAACAGATATATGCTGGGTATTATCAGGATAAAATGGCATGACAAAGTAAGGGATGAAAAAGTTTGAAAACGAACGAGACAGTAAGCACTGGAAGAAGAAATAGGAATGAGAAGATGGCACTGGATAGGACACACACTAAGGAAGCGAGATATCAATATCTCCAGACAAGCACCAAAGTGGAATCCATAGGAGAAAAGAGGCAAGGGTAGGGCCAGAGAGACACGGAAGAGATATGTAGAGAGGCAAATGACATTTATGGGAAAAGGATGCGGTCAGCCTAGAAAACTTGCTAAAGACCGGAATGAGTGGCAGTTACTTGTCCGTGGCCTAAACTACCCTGCCAAGAATGAAGGGATTTGCAAAATAAACCTCATCACCTGAACTTAAGGGCAAAGGACAAACTAGTATGAAAACACCAAACCGCGGACTGAACTGCAAATAACCAGACAAACTATTGCTGATGACATGGAGAGATTTAAGAAGGTCGCCATGTTTGCAGCTTTCAGGTTCCGCGTGGCCTAGCGGTAAAGACACTTGCTCAGAGATCGGGATGTGCGTGGTTCGATCCCCGGCCGAGTCAAACCAAAGAATTTAAAATTGGTATTAGCAGCTGATCTGCATAGTGTCTGGCATTATGGATTTAGTGTTAAGTGTGGTCGGCCTGGTGTCAGGATAATGTGCCTGGGTGTGGTTTACGCAAGCGCTCCTTAATCACAGTGTGGCAGTACGCTTTCAATTGTCCCAGCGCCGTCTCTGAGATAATCTCGAAGTTGACTGGGACGTTAAAAATCAAACGAACAATCAAGTAGAGAGATGGAGGAAGGTCGCCATGTTTGTAGCTTTCAGGTTCCGCGTATGACTGCCTTGTGGTCATGGGCCTGAGGTATGAGGTATTGGAGACCTAGCGTTATCAGCCCGCTTAGGAAGACGAAGCCCATAGAGGAGGAAATTCAGGATGGCTGGGATTTATGAAAAAAAATCCAACAGATTCTCTGCATCAATTAACGGTTTATTCTGATGTATTGAATTTAAAAACTTTATAAAAGCTGTCGAATTTGTTAAACCCATGTCGTAAGCCTGAAACCAGCGAAGGTGAAATCTTTGCATACCAAAGCTGTATATTGGTCAATGCGGCGTTTTCAACCTACTCAAACTTACGTTATTGATGAAAAGTATGCAAGGCAGTGTGGAGCCTCTACTGGTAACCAACTTCGGCACCTAATGCATTGGCTTGTTGATTTAAAATCCAAAGTTTAGTGATCGCTTTGTTTTCTGCCAATTCTTCTTTACGCTTACTTATAGACACTGATAGCTTTCAAAGATTACTGATGCGGCTGTGGCTTTTTTTCCTATCCTGATATGTCTAATTTAAAAAGCGTCAAATGCGAAATTAAATTTCCTTTAACTGCTAGGAATGATTGCGAAAACTAAGTTTGTTGTGAAAGCTAATTTAATTTACGATGAGGCAACCCACTTCACGAGCTTTCACCTAAACACAAAATTGAAAGTTACCTTACACTTTGAACATACTCCTCCCATACCGGCTCTGTGGCCTAGCGGTAGGACAGTCGCTTAGAGATCGGGAGGTGCGTGGTTCGATCCCCGGCCGAGTCAAACCAAGGACTTTAAAATTGGTATTAGCAGCTGATCCGCCTAGTGTCTGGCATCATGGATTTAGTGCTAAGATTGGTCGGCCCGGTGTCAGGATAATGTGATTGTATGCAAGCGTTCCTTACATATCAGAGTTGCAGCACACTTTCAATTGTCCCCAGCGCCGTCTTGAAGTTGACACCTCCCAATCTCTGAGCGAGTGTCTTACCGCTAGGCCACAGAGCCGGTGACGGAAGTATCTTTAGTCGGTTGGTGCTTAATAGCGAGGTGGCTGCGAGGGGGTGGAAAGGAGAGATATGAGGAAGGTGGTGGGTTGTGAAAAGCACAAAAGAGGGAGCTATTCTGTTAAATGCAAAAGGTTTAAAGAAATTACATCTATTTGTTTTTTGTGTAAGGACGGGCGAATGCTAGTGGGATAGATAGAGAAAAAAATAGATAGATCGAGAGAGGGAAAGAGAGAATAAATGAGAGAGATAGAAAGAGAGAGAGAGAGAGAGAGAGAGAGAGAGAGAGAGAGAGGGAAATGAAAAAAGATAGGGAGAAGATTACGTGTATGTGTGTCTTAGAGAGATGATATGTTTTCCATAACAATATTGTACTTGTGTGTACTTAAGATAGTAGTGGAATGTTAGAAACTTTTAACCCTTAATAAGCATTAAATTTTGTTCAATATATTTAATCCTGTAACTTTTGTGTTGACCGAAAAACCTTTGATTGCATTGAGTTGAGCCCAACAACGAAGAACAAAAGTTTTGTAGCCGTAGGTTTGCTATCTCAGCGTTTTAACAACTTTTGTAAAATGAAGAGCCGAAAAACTTGATGTTGAGTCTAGATGTTACTGATATTTCAATATTATTCCATTTAATTTCCGAACTTTTTATTTACCAGCTCAGAAAAATTGCGTACCAATATGTCTTGTTTGTACATTTATCTAGGAGTGACCAATGGAAATCAAATTTACTTTATTATTGCCCACTCCAATGTGCATCTCCAATGCCTCTTTACATATTAACCCTTCCAACTTTATAACTAAACCGCTAAAGATAAATTCATTCTCTTTGCGAAGATAACACATCGTCCGTCTTGCCTTCAAAACTTTCGTTCTGTCAATCTCATCCTTCTTTTTTTTTACCACCACCATTCCCTTCCACATCCCTCCCTATCGTCCCCCCCCCTCCTAACCAAGCATCCCACGGGAATCTTCTTCTCGAGATTAGAAAATTGCAAATCATCTCCATTTCTGACCAGAACATCCATCAAATTTTCCAACCTAAAATGAAAATGGAATTTGGTGATTTGCATTCTCCACATGTTTCTGGGTAATTTAAAAGTCTGGTTTTCCTCGTTATTTTAAATTTGCTTGCCACGATGCGAGTGCATTCAAATATTGATGAGAGAGAGAGAAAGAGAGAGAGAAAGAGAGAGAGAGAGTTTATATGTACCAGCCAGACAAAATAGACTCAACTGAAAAAGAGTTCACTAGAGAAATCTATCTTGTAAAGAAAAGCAATAGAAATGAAAAAAAAAACCGAGCATAACAATGTACTCATTGTCTACCTGATAGAATATTATTTTGATTTTCCAATATGGGCAGATAATAAAGTGAAAAACTAGCCTTAATAAAACAAACAAATATTTTCGCCGAAAATGAAAAATGAAGAAAATACTAACGACAAAGGGATACACAAAGAGTGAGAGATAGAAAAACAGATAAAAAAGAGAAAGGTAGAGAGAGAAAGAGAGAGAGAGAGAAAGAGAGAGAGAGAGAAAGAGAGAGAGAGAGAAAGAGAGAGAGGGAGAGAGAGAGGAGAGAAAGAGAGAAAGGGAAAAGCGAGAGAAAATTAAAGAAAAAGAAAGCGAGAAACAGTGAAAAGGACAGAGAAAGATATGTACAGAAAAAAGAAAGGGAGGTAAATGCATTACATCACCTTATAGTTAAGGCGACATATAACTATTGACAACAGTACCTCACACACTATGCATGCTAACTTATAGAACTATTGACCACACCCCCTCTCAAAAACTATCCATGCTAACTTATAGAACTTTTGACTACATCCCCCCTCCAAAACTATCAATGCTAACTTATAGAACTGTTGACAACAGTACCTCACACACTATCCATGCTAACTTATAGAACTATTGACCACACCCCCCTCCAAAACTATCCATGCTAACTTATAGAACTATTGACAACAGTACCCACACACTATCCATGCTAACTTATAGAACTATTGACCACACCCCCCTCCAAAACTATCAATGCTAACTTATAGAACTATTGACAACAGTCCAAACACTATCCTTGCTAACTTATAGAACTATTGACCACAGTACCCCCACACTATCCATGCTAACTTATAGAACTATTGACAACAGTACCCACACATTATCCATGCTAACTTATAGAACTATTGACAACAGCACCCCCACACACTATCCATGCTAACTTTGTGGCCTGTATGCGTTGGTAAAGGAGTTGACCTTTCCCACAACTCTTTGCTACTTTTATGACCCCTAGTGGTTGAGCACTAAGTGTGCATGGCGCGAGACAATAGAGACAGTCAGAGATGAGCAAGTGGCATTTCATCAACCATTTCACACCACCCCCCTCAACACCCTCTCCTCTCTCTTTGATACGGTCCCGTCACCATCCACGGTTTTTGATTTGTCTTTCACATAATGTTCTTAACAAAGTGCGCAAATGTACAATATTTGATGTAACAACAGGCGCCAGTAAGTGTAGAATTTTTATTTTACTATGACAGGCTACCTCTATCTCATGCCATCCTCGTCCATAATATTTTGCGGTCTTTGTCCGTCTGTCTGCCCCTTTTGGTTTTTTATATATTCCTTTCACATTCATTCTTTTTCTCTGTCCGTCTCTGTTGGTCTTTGCGACTTTCTCTGACAATTATAGTGACATTCATTTTCTATCTCAAGCCGTCAGTTCTGTCACAGTCTATGTCTGTCTTTCTGCGTGCCTCGCTGTCTGTCTGTCTCTGTCTCTCTGTCCGTCTGTTTCTTTCTCTGTTGGTCTTTGCGACTTTCTCTGACATTCATTTTCTGTCTCTAGCTGTCAGATCTGTCACAGTCTATGTCTGTCTTTCTGTGTGCCTCACTTTCTGTCTGTCTCTCCCTCTCTGTCTGCCTGTCTCTGTCTCTCTCCCTCTTGCTCTCTGTCTCTCTCTCTCGGTATCCGTCGCAATCTCTGTATACGGTGTTGTTTTTGTCTGAATGTCTTTTTCTTTTACGTCCTACTCTCCTCAGTCGGTCTCTGTTTAGACTCCTTTCTATTTCTCATATCTTATTATGCTTCTCTCAGTCTTTGTTTTTGCGTATATATCTGTCTGATTACCAGACTGCTTGTCGGTGTATATATTTGTCTAAAGTGGGAAACCTGGATAAAGACCTACAAAAATGTCGGTAAAACAGGTCTTAAAAAAGGGGGCTCTTAGCTCAGGGGTTAAATTACTATAACCATATCAGTGGACGTCCTCAAATATATAGTTACTTAAGAGGGGGGTTCGTAATTGAGAGATTCGACTGTATTACTTTACTCCCTTCTTGAACTACACGAATATCTTACTTAGTTTCTTTCATCTTTTCCTCCGTCATGAATTTCGTTACTTAAACATTGCACCCCTTTATTCGCAGTCAAGTCAAAATCACTATGAGACAAATATGAGCTTATTATAATTTATATATTTTATGTTACCATAGTCCTAGTTGAGTCATCGTCTATTTTACTCGACTTCTTTGTGATTATGTGTACATTCCTAAAGCCCAAACCTTGTTTCTCTGTCTGTCTATCTGCAAGTCGCTGTACGTCTGTAAGAGCTTCAAATCCATTTCGCACAAGTCATGGGTTAGTTTGTACTTATGTCATTTTATCTTCTCATGGACATGTTTTTGTTTCTAATCATGTACGAATAAACTAATGGTTTCTAAGCAACTAGATTTTGCTCTTATGTTATCTTCTTGTTCGTCACTTCCCTTTCTTACTTTATATCTCAAGGCCTGCATTCTGTAAATTCAAAAATTAATCTAACTTCGTATCTTTTCCTCATCTTTGCCTAAATTTCGTCTCCCCCTTCTGATTCTTCAAGCACGTTCCTCCTCCATCTCTAGG
>BMAT01001296.1:2884-16978 GCA_019649035.1 Elysia marginata | reverse complement strand
AAGTGTGCTGACTGTGAAAACAATGTAGGAAAACGGACTATAATATTTCATATTATATTAGGTAAAAGGGATCTATCATGTTCTAAAATTCATTAAAAACACATTTTAAATACATTTTTTTCGATGCTCTAATAAGTGGATATGATGAGAAATAAACAAATTTTAGTGAAAAACTAGACAAAGTACTTAAAAATGCCCATTTTCTTAAATTGTATAGCACCGCACCTAGACTCCTTTGGTTGGAGCGCTTTACATATTGTTTAAGCAAAGACAGATTGCTGCTATGGAAGAGAGAGCTTCAGTCAACTGGTGTCCTTTAATTGGAACTTCAAACTTTTAAACAAAACAAGAATGCTTTTGTCATTAATTACTCTGCAGATAAAAAAAGTCGTTTGGTTAAGTCTTGAAAACACTATCACTAAAAACAAATCATGTTAAATGTCAAATGTAAAAAAAACCCCAACAAAACAATAATCTAGAGTAACAAACAGAAAAAGATTGTGACACCAATTTCCTTCCTACCTGATCCGTCTCTATTCTAAGGATTTGCTGAACCATCAAGTTGCCAAGCTTCATATCCAGGAAGTTGGCATTGCTGTCGTCACGGTAACGGCGTGTGGAGAGGATCTCACTGAATGGATGCTGGAGGAAAGTTTCATGCGTGTCGCGGCGTAGGAAAGTGATGCCCTCATGATTGACAGCCAGAAGGGACTCGTTGGCCACGTTGGGAATGCCCTGGTCAGGAGAGAAAAGCTAACACTGTAGTTATATGATGGCATTGGTTTATAGTTTTCTATAAAGATAAATCAAGAATATTTTTTAGCCCCTCCGTTTAACAATAAAACGTAGTTTTTTTTTCCTATGTAGACCTATCTAGTTGAACTGAGTCAATTATTTCATTTTATTTTATCAGAAACCCTGGAGTATGGTATAAAATTTTTTTTAAAATTATCACTAATAAATAGTTAGATGTCAGAAATCTAATTTGAGATAAATCCCTTTAAAAATGGATTTATTCTTCTATTCCTCTACATTTTAAATAAAAATTTAAACCTTTCCCATCAAAATATTCTCAGTTTTATAAAAATTTTCACTTTTGGACGCTCAGAAAAATGCATTGTTTAAAACAACAATGCCTTTGGGTGTGACTTCCTTCTCTGGCTGCTGGACAGCATCTCTATATGTAACAACTATATTTTCATGCAAACAAGGAGCTTGAAATGAAGTGAAAAAATTTCCAAATTTTTTAAAGCAAAATAAAAAAACCCAACAAAAAACAACCCTAATAAAAAAAATAAAAAGCTAAAAAACGAATATAAACCACCTGCAACACACTAACAATTTCTTGTGGGTCTTACCTTCAATAGGAAAAATGTTGAACCGAAAAGACGCCAATTTCTCAGATGATCTGAAAAATAAAAATCAAATTGCTTAACTTATATTGACAGTAATTAAATGGCAGACATACGATGGTCCGTTACAAAGGGCAAAATAATTAATTTAATAGCAGAAGATGATCCTAGTCTTCAAAGATTCAAGCCAATTTCAACTCATTTACTGTTGAGCTCAACAGCCATGAGCCAACTTTATCTAATTAGAGTTGCATTCATTAGGACCATTGGACTGGTCTAAACTGGTTGCCTAAATTTACACCTCAATAGAGTATGGACACTTGAATGTACAGGTAGGCCTACCATTATTATTCTCAACAGAAAACAAAAATGTTTTCCTTTGAGCTATTTAGATTGACGTTGAATATTAGACCCAGGTCAAAACTAAATTTCATACACTGTAATTTGATGTATTTCCAATATTTCTTTTATTGAAATTTTTTAATGCTTTCAAAAACAGTTTACGAAAATTTATTAAATGACAGTAATGGTAATAATTTTGACAACTTTTCTGCAAATCACTGAAAACTAAAAATACTGAAAAACATTACTGTGCTTTTCTATTTGTACCCTGCATCTATGAAGAGAGGGTCTAAAACTGAAAAATTTACGCTGAATAGGTATTCTTGTTTAATTCTGGGCCATTCCAGGATACCCATGGTCTACATAACTCAACCCACCAACAAATTGCTTTCTGGCATCAAGACTTGTCATACGAGCAGTGGCAGGAAGATTCTCGTGCACCATGTTGAGCCAGTGTTGGGGTCTGGAATCCTTTGCATTTCTCACAGTGCGCGGAATCAGAACCTCCAAATCTTTCCTGTAGATAGAAGGAAGAATTATACAAGAATAAACTGGGCACAGGTCTAAACCTATGTAAAATCGTTAACAAGTTTATTTAATACTAGGCTTTTACTATAAATAGCATTTGAATCAACATATCCCTTTAGCTAACAGAATATTTTACCTGCCTGGAGCTGGTAACTCCTTTTACATTTGAGCAAGATTTAGAAATTATTGTTGAAAAATCTAGCCAAAGACGATGGTTAATTAGGGACTGCCAGCCAGCCATGATTTAATTTAAGCCCTGGAAGTACTTGTCCACCACGACACAAGTTAATCTCACCTTACAACAGTTTAGAAAGAAACTCAATTGTCGTGGTTACATGTATTTAACAACAAATATTTTATTAGTCTTTTTCTTGTTAAGTTCATCCTCAACCCCAACGTAAATCTATAGCAAGAAGATTTTCTAAAAAAAATTATTTAAAATCAAAATGGCAAACGCTTTGCTAGAGCTTTTGCTGCTTTGATTGGATCTTCACCAGCTAGTAGACAGAGACATGATAAAAGTGACTTGAACCCACACTCTTTTACTCACATGGTCGGAGTTCCAATCATCTCATTGGCCTTGTGAAGCACAGCTCCAAGGTAACCAACTTCAGCAGCTGTGTCTCGAGGCAGCTTGCCGTTGGGCATGATCACCAGAAAACCTTCAATGTAGTCCAGAACACACTGAAATACAAGACATAACCTAAAGTTAGTTGTCATACACCATTAAAGACAAAAACAAAGAGATTTTAACAACTTGAATAAGCTGTCATATAAAACTTTTGACAAAAACAAAAACTGAAGATGTTTTAACAACTTAAGTCAGCTGTCATACAAAGCTACTGACAAAAACAAAAACTGAAGAGCTTTTAACAACCTAAGTCAGCTGTCATACAAAGCTACTGACAGAAACGAAAAGTGAAGAAATTTTAACAACTGAAATTAGCTGTCATTTCACAACATTGACAAAACAAAAACTGAAGAGTTTTCAGTGACTAAAGTTAGCTGTCATGCAAGACTATTGACAAAAACATAAACCTTAAAATATTTTAACAATTTCATACTCATTTCAAAGTTAAGCACAAAGCTCATCCAGAACCAGCAATCGACATTATTTTCTCAACATAAAAGATAAATATAAGGCTAAAAAATCAACAATTTTAAAATATTTAGAGCAAACAATACTTAAAACAGCCATCAATTTCTTAATGGTGTCTAACCTGATGGTACATCATCTCCACAAAGATTTCATTGTCCATGTGTCGTAGCGGGAAATACCACACGGTTCTCTGAAAGATGAGGTTGTAGTGAATGCCGTGACGGACGTAAAAAGCTGTTAAGTCTAGGATGTAATCTTCACGGTTGAGTTTAGTGAATGCCCCATCATCTGTAGAAACAAACATGAAAAAAGAGATAAAACTAAAAAAAAGAAATTCGATAAATCAACTGTACTTGCATACAAGTATGCCCATGGTAAGCCAGTGTAAGAATTTCGAAATATTTAAAAAAATGAAAAAAAATTATTGAGGTAAAATACCTCATAAAATTAGAAAGAAAAAATTTGGTACTAAATGTTTCAGATGAAATGCAACAGTCACAAGTAAATCCACTGAGTTGAAACGGTTTTTTTTTTCTTTCACTGCGCAGATCATGTATAGCCTACCAAGCTATCCACATCTTGTATCATACCTGTCCTCACAAAGAAGGTGTACTCTTCCATCTCCACATTGTCTGTGATGTTCAAGCCCTGGCACACATCCTCAATGGCATCTTGGACCACCTTATGGATAAGAGCAGATGGAGAATACACAATCCATGTAAAGCAATGTTGGTTAAGATCATATCTTTCACATAAATCAATGCAAAGGAGAAGTCTCCAACATGATAAGTATCATGATTAGAGATATCCTTAAGATTATTAATGTTATTATTTCAATATTTTCTTTCTTTAATTAACATGATTTATTTTCAATCATAATAGAGATAATGCCGACAGTGCTAGTTTAATAAACATTAAGAACTATAATAATCTACATGACATTATTTATATAATTCTTACCATCTAAACATATTATCTTTATCATCAGGATAACTGATGAGTTGCTTAAAATAAAATAACAAAGAGGCAAAAAGTGTGTGAAATGAATAAGTTTAACTAATACTAGAAAAAGAGCCATGACTTCAAAAACTAATGAAGGTATAGAAGAGAGACCAAGGTTCAAGACTCACAGTTACTCAGTTACTGTAGCCTACTTACCGTGCAGGACTTGACTTGAAGCATGCCCCCATGAGTGTCAGCTCCAGAATAGAAGAACGGAAAACGTTTACAATTTCGTCCGTCCTGAGGAAATGATTGTATAAGTTATACATACATAGATTAGAACTCTTACTCTTAGGTTCAATAAAACAAAAGTTTTGCAATATAAACAGATCTAGAATTCATTAACAATAGTGAAACAAAAACTTTAAAACGAATAAAACAGATTAAAAAGTATCAAGTTTCAAAGTATAAAACAGTATCAAAAAACGAGAAATGCTTTTGCATTCTTTATTTCATTATTTAAGAGTCACACTTTCTTGTAATGTGTATACAAAACACTTAGAATAAAAAAGCTAGACAAAATAAGCCTACAGAAATACAAATAAATATTTTCTTTTTCCTTACAGCAAGGGCAACGATTTCTTCTTTGAGGGGAACTTCCTTGCGACCTCCGTACTTAAATGTTTTGCGAAGATTGTGAAGACAGAGAGCAGCTGCGTCTGGAAAGATAATATATCAATAGAAACATCAAACTCAAACCTAATGCATAAAGGAAAAGCAAAAGTAATTTTTTCTGCCTTTAGTTTTACAAGTAAAATAAAATAAAATTGATCTCATGTAGATGCGACAGTCAGAAAACAAGGAATAAGTCCTCATTATTCTTAGTTAGCCACTGCTTTTCTAGCCTTGTTGTTCAGTCTGAAAAGACCCAGTTACCCAGTCAGTTTTGGGTGAGAAAAGGGGAGTTTGGCCATTATAAATTTGCTCAAGATCAAACACTAGACCAATATTTCAAGGCCTTAATACTTTTTAAAAAACTTTTAGAACATTCAATTATCATCTACATAGAATCATTCCTTCATTGCCATGACGCCTAGCCAAAATTAGGAGTAAAATGATAAGCTTTAAAAAAAATATTAGGGCCTACATGGCTAAAGCTTTCATCCTTAAGGCGAAATGAGAGAAAAATAGTAGTTACTATTGTAGGTGCGTTGGACGTCAGTGGCTGTTGTTTCCAAGTACTTGAACAAGAAAGGTCTGAGGACATCTGAGCAGTCAAAGTAGGCAGCTACAATAGCAAACAAGCGCCATCCACGGATCTTACTTTTGCTGGCAGAGGGAAAATAAATTAGAATACACTTGGATGATAACAAAAAAATGCTACATATACAGCACACACTGCCATA
The DNA here is from genome assembly GCA_019649035.1 of Elysia marginata. NCBI lineage: Eukaryota > Metazoa > Mollusca > Gastropoda > Plakobranchidae > Elysia > Elysia marginata. Next base: position 11,309 of record BMAT01001296.1, on the reverse strand, counting down.
TGATTATAATATAGATACAGAGCATAATAATGGATCCGTTACACCATATGTAAATGGTTATAAAAACTGGAGTTTTAAAATCTTAAAGAAATTTGTCCATAAAGTCATAACAATTTTGAATTTGTGCTGTCTAAGTCTAATCTATGAAATAAAGTTAAAGAAGCAGAAATCTATACAGATGCATGACATTTTTGTTTCCCAAATATTTGGCACTTCTTTTTTTTATATAAAAATGAAAAAGTCCCCTTGAATCCATTCCGTCAAGTAATGAGATGGTTTGGGTATTCTAGTAAAAACTCAATAATAGTTTTGAGGGAACTCAGAAAAAAAACACATAAACATTACTCACTGGGACATGCTTCTGTTATTGGTCGTCTGCTTGCAGAGTTGGCAGAAAACTTCATCTCGTAACTGAGGGTACTTGTAGCATGACTGGAACAAATTTAGGATCATTTTCAAAATAAAATTCTACTGCAGCACAAGTGGGGGCATTTTGGTTTGCAATCACCAACATTATCAGGGAATCCACAATTTATCAGCAATTGTTGTGCTTAATTTAAGAAGAAATATTTGAACCGCATAATTTTTATTACCCGATACGTATTAAACAATTGAAAAAGTCATGGTTAAAGAAGTATTTTTAGCATTCAGTCAAACTTTATTAAAAAAATATAACAACTAGCTTACTGATCGAATTGAAGGAGAAAAATACATAAATCTCTAAGTCTAAAGAGCTACTTTTTTCATTTTTACACTGTCATATTAAAAAAAAAATCTTTTCACATGAGAGTGATTTACCTTTCTCCTACTCAAACAAATAAAGAAAGCTCCTCCTGTCAAGCTAAATTTTAGGATCAAAGATTAAAAAAAATTACGAAACCAAATTTAAAAAAAAGAAAGAAACAGCTAATTTATACCTTCAAAATCTTCTTGGCACAATCAAATTCAGACATGTTGGTGCCCATTGGGTAGTCTCCCATAAAACGCATGATAGCTAGACAAGAAGCAGGTAAAAAGAAAAGCAAAAATGAACAATGCAGGTACCAGAAGTGCAGGTGACTCTCAAATATTGAACTAACATGTCAATCATTGTAACGCATGGTTCCGATTTTGGCTTTTAAAACAAAATGTATACATATATGAACTATATGGCATTTCCTTACTTATGTAATAAACTATAAACTTACGTAGCAATTTAATGTTTACATTTATACTAATTAAAAGTTCAAATTGCAGAATCTTTAGGCACAACGAGCTAACCTAACAAAAAAAACCTAACAAAAACAAACTAAAAAACAAAACACAACCTTACCTATAAAACATTCAAGAGCAACCTTGTTCAGCTCTGGTGAGTTGAGTTTCAAAAGTGAGGCTTGTATTGGTGACTGAGGGAAAAAGAAAACAAACATTCGAATTCTAAATACAACATATAGAAAAGAATGTCTAAATTTCAAACCCAAAATCTGAAAAAAAAAATCCAAACTAATAAAATCAACATAAAATGTTTAAACAGTTTGCGCTTCCTTGGGCCTGTTCTTACTAAGCAAAATTTTGATGCGGAAGTGTACATTACATTTAATATTGAATCTTTCTTTTCATCTCCTCTTCATCAACCCTTTACTTCATTCATACTTTAAAGTGTCAGGTCAACCCATGAGAGAAAAACAAACTAAGAACGATCAAATGGGACCACAGCAGAGAGAGCAAGACAGCCGGAAACTGCTCAACTTACCCGTGTCCATTTGATCAAGTCAGCTTGTTCCTTCCATGACCAATCTTGATTGGCTAAAATAAAGGGGAAATAGAAGTTAAAAAAACCTGTGTGACTTAAAAACAGGTCAATAGCTTTTTTTGGAAGGATTGATGCTATCTAAAAGAAAAAACAGCCTGCACAAGTTACAGCAACAAAAAAAAAGAATACTTGGTTTTCATTTCATTAAAAAAAACCTTATGAATAACAATGCTCTGAAACAAACTTGAGCCATGGATTTTTCACTTTATTGATGTAAAGTCTCTCAAAAAGACTATTTTTTTATTCATGATTTTACTGCAGCGCAGCTTTACTCAAATTATTATTAACTATACCAAATTTTCAGTCACTAACTCTATGTTCAACAGGCGACATAAGAAACCAATACAATTTGCCTTCTTCTTTCATGCCCTTTTCATTAATTCACTGGGGTTTTTTTTGCATTAATTTTTCTGTCTCATCTCATCGTTGCAATTCTCTCAAAATTTACAGTAATAATGAGGACAGAAGTAGGCCAATAAATTTGCCTTTTTTATAAGTACATTGAACTGTGGTAAAATTGTAGTTTCGAATCTCTGAGTTTAAATAATTATTTTTGGGTTGTGAAATATAGGTAACTGTATCAGGGAATAATTTAGAGGGTTTCACTTTTCTGTAGCATGCAAGAGGAAAGGGTAAAGAGCTACCACTGCATGCACAATCTAACGACCCATATCTTTAAAAACATGCTAGTTTTTGTAGGTAATAATTTCAGCAGTAACCAGGTTCAGGTTATAAAGTTTGAAAGCTGTTATTATAAAGCAAGCAACATTATTTGGGAGAAAGAAAAGTGTTAATCTCATACCTCATTTTTTTAAATACATGCAAGGTAGTTAGTTAAATGACTTTATTACTCATTTTTGAAAGCACAAAGGAAAAACTGGAAAGCTATGAAATTCCATTTTTTTCACCTAGAGACTTATTTCACAGGCAAATTTCTAAATTTCTGGTCAAAGGAAAGCTAAAATAAGTTGAAAAGATAAAACCATATGTCCAAGAATGAACATTTATAAACTAAGACACACAAGCAAAAGAAAACTGCCTTCAAATCAGATTTAAAAATTGTTTTTCTTTAAAAAAAAATATGACTACTTAATTATGACAGATGACTCCAGTGAGCAAAATGAAATCTGGAAAGAAAACTACTCCTGAGTAAAAAAGGGAGGCAAAACAAACTTTCTTACAGGATCATATTGTATACTAAGATAAATAAAACAAAAGGGAACAAGTATTAGGATTCAAATAGACACAGATCCAACCCGTCACCTCGTCTACTCTGTTCTGGGTTTCTCATGTTTTGCATCTTGGCGTGTTCAATCATTTTCACCGTTCCTCTGATGGATCCATCGTCCGTCCGCAACATTTCATACCTTCAAACAAATCAGCAGCATCAAATATGTGTTTAACAGCGCAAGGTTATGAATAAAAATGGCATATAGAGTGCACCACCACCATCTTACAAGTAAAGAAGATATTGCAAGTAAAAAAAGGCCTGTTAGGTAGTACATGTAATAATCAGAGAGCTAGAGAAAAAAGTTTTCCTTAAAAAAAATTGAAGGAAACAATCACTCTTTCTGTCCTGATGTCCCTGAGGCTTTCTCTCTAAAACACAAAGAAAAGTAAAAGTAAGAAAAAATTAGAGGAAGCGAAACAAGTAGGGGAGAACTCTCATTCCTGAAACTGAGAAGGAACTTTGATGGTCGACATCTCAAACTCATATTTGTGCTGGGAAGTCAACATTACGAGAAAGTGCTATGCTCATACTGACTCAGAGAAAGTTCTGCCATGTCATTTTTAAATTATTCTGAAGAGTGAGCAGTGATTCAAACAAAAAGGCTGAAAAAAGAAGTCCAGTCAACAAGAAGGCTAAAAAAAGAAGTCCAGTCAACTCTGCTTTAGTAAAAAAGAAGTCCAGTCAACTCTGCTTTAGTGAAAGTTACTTGAGTTCAGTTTTTGGTTTATCTTATTCTTTTTTTTTATGTCCCATGGGGACATTTGTACATGACAACTTGCACATAACTAAATTTTTCAACCAAGTCGACGTTATTCATTAAGTCCGCTGAAGATCAACTTAAGGCTAAGCAGAGTTGACTATACATTGTGGACCATTCCAACAACAAAAGTAACACCAACAAGAGAAGAAGTCATGCTGAGAAAAATGCTAGGAAGAAAATTAGAAGCTGAAATTGTAGATAAGATAAAGTTGCAATATATTACATACAATGAAAAGCCATAAGCGCTGTTGCCCGCAAGGCCCAGAGACCAAGGTTAGTGAATGGAAATACCATTCAGTGTAAGTTAATAATAATGATAATACTGGTAGTATTAATGATAATAGTATAAAAAAGTAACAGCGCTGTAGTCTAAGCGCAGTGCCAGCACCTGCTCCATCCTTGTGCTCCACTCTTGTCACCTTCCTGGAAGGCAAGGAACATTATCATTATCTTGCCAAGCTAAGGGAAAGTAATTTCCCAGTGCAGGTTTCATTCCTCTGTATACTTAAAGCCCACAAGCCGTTGATACTTTTCAATAAATACCCCTACGATATTATTTAATAAATACCCCTACGATGTTTTTCAATAAATACCCTTAAGTAGATTAAAATTGATGTCAAACTTGTTTTTGTATGTGTGCCTGGGAACAATAAATAGGGTTCTTGTCATTTTTTGCGTAATCTGTACAAGATAGTTTGCCATTGATTTACTTGCAATCTGTGTTTTTGCAAAGCCTCGAAAGACTTGTGCTGGATGCTTGACTGCATATCTAGCAAGACATCTAGCTTAAACGTCAATCTATATAATGATGAGATTCTGCTTATCTTCAACTATCTGTACTTTCACAAAACATTAAACAGTATGACTCTTGAAACAAAAATCATCAGCCGATAAAACTTTCACCATAAAACAAACACATGAAAATATTTGAGGAAGTAATAACATTTGACACTCTAAGACACAGTCACTGCAGTAAATGTCAATTCATCATACTGAGTAAGTAATACACTCGAAAAGTGGCATGGCAGTCTTTTTTATATTTGCTTGCCTGGTCTGCTCAAGTCCTGTCACTGTGTAAGTCTTGCAAACTGTAAAAACAGTCCAAGTAGATCATGTACCAAAAAATTTTCACCAAATGGTATTCTTTACTAACTAAATGCCTATCAAATATCAAAGCTAGATACAAAACTTACTTCTCTAAGGACTCGCGGAAGTGAAGCATGGCATATTCCATCATAGAGAACTTGCCGTCAGCTACAGCCGTGCCTTGGCTTGTCTCACTGTGATTATCAGGGCCATGGGAATCCTAAGGTAAGAGATGACTAATCATAGAAAGTTGGCTTGTACAAGTAAACTCAAGGCTGAAGATTTGAGCAAACTAAAAAATTGGATTATTTTCCAGTTTTTCTTACCTCACGTTGCATTTATGTTACTAGTTTTATCATTTCTAAACAATCTTTCATTTGTATGTCCTTGAAAGACAAAAGAACTGAGATTTTCATGAAAGTATCAAAGAAATTTTAGCTGCACAAACTAACCCTGGCACTGTTAAGAGCCTGTCCATTCTCCTGTCCATTCTTGTACAGCACTGGCCTGGGACCGGACGTCTGGTCCACCTCGTGCCGAGCTAAGCGCCTAACACACTCTGCTGGGAATAGTCCTACAATGCCGTTCAATGATCCATACAGCCAGCCTGCAAGTGGACAATCATAGTGTGCAATGATTGAGAAATCACAGAAGAATTCAAATATGTTGACACATTTTCAAAACATTAGAAAAAAGGAGTGTCAAAGAATATGAGCCATTGAAAAAATTGAAGATTACTTAATATGAAACATGAACAATTTTTTCTGTGCTTTTTTTCGAAAAAAACTATGACAAATAAGAAGTGAAACAGTTATTAGAAAGACTGCAGAAAGAAGCAAAAAAGATCCCAATATTAAAAATCAAGTGAAACACACCACACTTACAGCATCAATAACAATGACAATTGTGCAAGTCTGAAATGACCCAAAGCATTCTCGCTATTGCAGAAACAACACAACCTCAAAAGCAATGTAAAAAAAAACAAAAACAAATTCAGATGTAACAAAATCAAATACTAAACAGACAATGGCAGGCACTAGATTCAACTGACCACTCTCTAAGTCCATTTCAGGATCCATGAGTTTGATAATGTCACCACGCTTGAAGCTGAGCAAAGTTGACTCTCGTGTGATGTAGTCTTTGATGGCTACAACATACTGGTTTCCCTGGTAGATATAAACAGGTGGATAAATAAATACATAAAGAGAGAGAGAGAGAGAGAGAGAGAGAGAGAGAGAGAGAGAGACAGCATGAGATTGACATAGATAGATAGATAGAGACACACACACAGATAGAGAGAGACAGAGAGAGATAGAGAGAAGATAGAGAGACGCAGAGAGAGACAGCTTACATCAATTTAAAAGGTAAAATGGGCCTTAGTTTGGTGCAACAATGTCTTATGCTGAACAAGCCTCACATCTTTTAAAAAGTTTGTTGGCTGAACGTCAGTTTTGGCTATATATCTGACTTTGAGCAAAAAATGTAGCGTAACAAGAGTCAAGACCTGTGTCTAGCTCCCCACACATTAGTCTTTGAGTTTCCTTCCCTTGACTTACCTTCTCACTCTCCTGACAGAACCTGTCTATCATATCCTTCAGCTGTGGGGCCTGTAAGTCACAAAAATTACAGCATAGTCAAAGTATGGTGAAAGTCTGTCTAACTCTACTGCATTTTGACATGGACTGTTTTAAAATACTAAGAATAGATCAGTTTCTGTTTTCTCAACCATAAACTGTTTAGCTACTATTTTTGGGACAAACATAGTGTCATATCGGCTACCAACTAGTTGTCAGAATTTGAGGGCAAGCTAAGCAGAAGTTGACAAAAGCTAATATAATGAGAAGTCATTGATCAGGGTCATAAAATATAGATAGCAACAAACTTTCCAAGACAATGACTGACAACACATCCAGATGAACACTATCAAAGCAAACGTCTTGCATTCTGTCCAAATGAGCCGTAAGTCAAAAGGCTTAGTTTTCAGATATATAGGCTTTCAAAGTTTAGAGTGTGGTCAGAAGACAATTTTTTTAGTTTCAGATATTGACAGTAAAAGCATTTACACCTGATTCATGTTGAATTTCATGTTATATGTGTTTAATTTTAATTGGTATGGTTGCTTAGGCCTATGGACCTGTATAGTTGTTTAAGTTTTAAATGCAATTTTCTCCTTTTTCTGAAATTTTATAAGTCCTAGCCCTGCCGACTTCAAACGGCTATAACTTCAGACAGAAGCATGGTTGAGCTTTTCTATTTGTCGTATTTGAGTGTAGAGAAAATAAGCTTTTCTGTGATGCCAATATTTGAGTACCTTCCAATTTCAACTTAGACTCATTTTGATTGTTTGCGAGACAAATCATGTCTGCTCCACATAAGAAAGACACACTCCATAAGCTTATAATATCTCAAAGCACAAAAGCCTCCCCCACCACCCCCTCCCCAAGTGTTATCAAAAGCACATCTTGAGTGACCCTTGCATTGAAAAGAATAATTCTGTTTTTTTTTTACCCGAGTGGTGTGGAAGATGATTGATTTGGTCCTTAAGTTGAGCTGTAGCGTAGAACTGTTGGGCATCACTGCATCTATAACGTCTTCAAACCTGTTGGAACAAAACACAAGAGTAAAAGACATTATTCAATATTTATATGTCCCCTCCTTTCCCACCACAGCGAATAGGCAGTAACTGTTGTGATCAATTTGAGAAAACCCCTTTTAAAACTAAAAGTAGATTTATTTTTCAGTATATTTTATATTAAAAGAAGCTCTATCATCTTCTTGTCATGCCCTTTTCAACATTTGGAGAGTCTGAAAAATGAATTTTTCAAAATATCAACTCATTGTAATGAAAAAATTCCAACTGTCAAACTATTTGCAATGATTTCAAAAATTATTTTTTTTAAAATACCATCTTAATATTATTTAATTCATCGGGGTTTTGCAATGCATGAAAAGGAGAGGCACATACTTGATATCTTCAAGAACCGAAAGATAGTCGTCCACCAGGGTTCTGTCGCGTGTAACCAGCCTGAGTCCTGTGTGACTCACTCCCAGATATCTCGCCCCGGAATACTGTCCTGTTGCCTGATAATGGAAGGAAATAAATAATTGGCAGAATTATATTAATGTATTATGTAACCATTGCATATTAAGCATTGAATGAAGACTGAACATAAGACTTTGAAATTTGCTGTAATTAGGGGATAAGAAGATAAGAAAAACAAAACAAAAACAAACAACGACAACAACAACAACAACAACAACAACAGCATCTTGTAGCATATGCTGGTGGCAGGGTTATTAGAGGTCACACGAAATAGCATCAGTCTCACCAGCAGTAGTGGGTATAATAATAATAGTAGTAATGGTAGTAGAGTAGTAGTAGTAGACTAGTAGTAGTAGAAGTACTAGCAGTAGAAGTAGGTAGTAGTAGTTGGTAGTAGTAGTAGTTGTAGTAGGAGCAGTAGTAGCAGTAGAAGTACTAGCAGTAGAAGTAGGTAGTAGTAGTAGTTGGTAGTAGTAGTAGAAGTACTAGCAGTAGAAGTACTAGCAGTAGAAG
>BMAT01001295.1:51770-62250 GCA_019649035.1 Elysia marginata | reverse complement strand
ACAAACACAGGAGCACCCCATGAGACGGTACTATCTCCCTTTCTCTTTACAATATATATACAAATGACCCATCTGATTAAATTTGCAGACGACACGAGCCTGCAGGAGATGATAGGAAGTAATGAGACTGAATATAGAGAAGCAATTAAATGGTTTACTAGATGGTGTAAAGATTATTTCTTGTTGCTAAATGTTTCAAAAACAAAGAAGCTCATGATAGATTATAGGAAAAAAGAAAACGACATTACCCCTCTCTTCACCAACAATGAGAAACTAGAAACAGCTCTCCTGGATCGCTTGTATCACACGTTTGGCTTCTCTGGTACTTCAGTGGTTCAAGTCATCGCTGATTGGCCGCACTCAGTCCATAACTGTGAAAGGTGTCGAGTCTGGAAAATTTACATTGTGTTTCGGTGTGCCTCAAGGTTCCGCTCTGGGTCAATTGCTCTATACAATGTTCACAAAGTATTAAGGAGACGTAAGATCTCATAATACCAATGATAACCCATACGCAGACGACACACAATTGATTTGTCATGCCAAATGCCACAGGCTTGGTTGGCAGAATGAGTGATGATGTTCAGAAATCGATAACAAACTAAAATGAATGAAGACAAGACAGAGGTAGAGCTCGTTTGGGGATAGGGTGTTATATAAATGCACTGTATTACTATTACTATTACCATCATTATTACTATTATTATTATTATTATTATTATTATTATTATTATTATTATTATTATTATTATTATTATTATTATCATCATCATTATTATTATTATTATTATTATTATTATTATTATTATTATTATCATCATTATTATTATTATAAATACTATTAATATTATTGTTGTTATTGCTATTATTATTATATTATTATTATTATTACTATTGTTATTGCTTTTATTTTAATTATTATTATTATTACTATTGTTATTGCTTTTATTATTATAATTATTATTAATATTATTATTATTATTATTATTATTATTATTATTATTATTATTATTTTAATTAGTAGTAGTAGCAGTAGTATTACTATCTCCTCCGAGGTTTACTTTGGTCATTAAAAATCTAAGATCTCCTCCAAGGTTTCTTGATCGATTGCTTTGACACTTGGCATGTTTGTGCATAGTCCAAGCTGTCAAATGATGGAGTCTTTTTCTAGGACCGACTTTGTTTTCCACATAGTTGAGGCTTTTACACGAAAAATGGAGTTATCGACTCTTTGTGAGATATAAAAGTTTTATATAATACAGAGAATGAAATTCCACACATAAAATTTCTTTAAGAGGGTTCTTACCTTATATGTTACGAAATTTGCATTTATTTGGCAAGAAAAATAAGAAGCCTCAATGTTTTAAAAATGAACCTTAGGTAAAAAATAGAGGGTGTTACCTTACCAGCCAACAAATTATTACAAAATGGGCTATCTCATAGTAACTTTACTGTAACTTTTTAAAATATTTGAAAAAAAGGGTCTTTACTCCCCTCCCCCCCCCCCCAACTGGAAAAATGAAACTTTAAATAGATAGAAAATAGGAGAGTACAACGCAGGATTTTATCTATGTAGACAGCATAGCAACACTACGTCCTTTATTCAGTGAAATTCACACAATTTCGATCAACTTCATTGACTATGAAATTTTAGCGTATGACAGTGTAAACAAACCGAACTTCTGAACACTAATGAGGCACTATGGCAGCGTGGTCCAGTGGTTAGCGCGTCGGACTTGAGATCTGGAGGTCGCGGGTGCGATTCTCGACCATATTATGTTGCAATTGCCTTGGGAAAGCAATTTACCCTAGTTTTCCTCAGTTCACCCACCTGTAAAATGGGTACTGGCTAAAGGCAGTGCTTGACATTTGTGGAATGTTAGTATTTGAGCGCCTGACAGGCTGCCGTACTGTAATTCTCTGAAATATGAGTTGAATTTGCTCTGGTGTGTATAGGCCTGCTGGGGTAAATATGTAAAGTCATGAGACTGCCTTTGGCGGTGGAGGACTCTAAATATATTAATAAAAATTTTATTATTATTTTTTGATTTATTCATGGCATCCCACAAAAATTGGTCACAATTGTTTAGCCTACGTACGTCAGTTACTACGGAAAGATCTTTGATGATGGTCAAGTGTGGAAAAGTTTTCAGATTCAGACTGAATTACCACGGATGCCTTCTTCCACGTTTTCTCTTTATTGTGGCTACTGGTTGGATTATGCAGGGAACACCCAAGGCAGTGATACACAGCAAAACAATTTGATTTCCAGTTGAACTTGCGGCAGCAATTACATGACTTGGATTTTGCGGATGACCTGGTTTTGCTTTCACCAACCAAAGGTGATATTCATATGCGAAGGAAATTGATGAATTGGCAGTCCATCGATATCAAAAATGTCTTTGTAATGATCTATCACAGATTAATAACATAATAGTCTATATGTAAACTAAGAAACAGGCTTCCTATGGTGACCTCTAATGGTCATCGCACAGGTCATGTTGAGCCTGGAAAGTTGTTGGGCTGTAGGCACATTTTTTAAAAAAAAAGGTGAGAGGAGCAGAAACTAGTGGGTTTGGGCTATAGCTTTATGAGCACACCCTCTTGTGTAAGCCCCAAGTCCAGTATTTAACATACATGATTTTATACAGTCAGTATATGAAAAAGCCGATGGTTCACTGTGTCTCCTATCGCGTGCTTTCTGGTAGTTTGCAAACCTCTGGCTCTCAACAGAGTTATCTGACTCGTAGACAATTGCGTCTTTTGGTTGTGATCTTTGCAAGGTCCTCCGGTATGTGAGGATCAAGGTGACATTTTGTCAGATTTTGCTTCAGGATACCTTTGTAGTAAGTGTGTATCGGAGTTTTTGTCTAAGCCTTTTTTGCCTGAAATAGTTCTTCATAAAGTACCTGCTTTGGGACACGATAAGCAGGCACACTGTGAACATGGCCAGCCTATCCCAGTTGAGAGGCGGTGATCGTGGCTTCACCACTTATTACTTTCACTTTCGCAGCAACTCAATACTTGATGTTTTGTGATTCCAGAAGATTTTAAGTAATATTCTGAGATGTCTAAGTTTAAAATCAGTCAGCAGATCAATACGCCTTTGGTTCAGTGTCAAGACATCTGAGGCATAAAGCGATGATGGTGATAACAGCGGCGTGATAGACTTCCATCTTCGTCTCAAGCTTGCCATCATGACGGGACCAGGGTCTGTTTTACAGGACACAAACAGAACAAGTTGGCAGGTCGTATCCTTGTTCCAACGTCTATCATGTCAGCTGAGGCGGAGTCAGGGAACATGCCTCCTACGCTACAGAGGGTTGCGTTAATCAGAGATTGTCAGCTGCTGGTTGGAATAGGAATAGGAATTCTCTCTCTCTCTCTCTCTCTCTCTCTCTCTCTCTGAGATGTTGAGTTTCAGTCTAAACAATTTCGCAGCATAAGCAAATCTGCAAGTGATTTCTTTTAATCGCTCGATGCTTTGGACACAAATGAGGAACAGCACCCTGATAGTGATACAGTTCTCTCTTGTGTGTTTGTCAGACTTTAAGTTAATCTCGGTAGTTTGAACATAACTCATTGACAATGAAAAGCCTAAGTACTTCTTAGGAGCAGAAACAGAACAAACAATCATACTAGAAACCGATGAACTAAAGAGAAGTAGATTTATTTACATATAATGGGATAAAGATGATCTGGAGAGTCTAACAGAGGCAGTCATCAAAGCGAGAATTCGAACAGCAAGATTAAAATACACACAGCCATAAAGGATCTGGAAAGATTAAACAGCCCATAATGAGACTTTATACTGACTGTATGGAATTATGTAGGTTAAATACTGGACTTGAGGCTTACACAAGAGGGTGCGCTCAAAAAGTTATAGCCCAAACCCACTGGTCTCTGCTCTTATACTGCTTAACAACTTTCCAGGCTTAACATAACCTATACGATGACATTAGAGGTCACCATAGCAACCCTGTTTCTTAGTTTACATATAAGCTATTATGTTATAAATCTGTGATGGACCTCTATGACACTTTATAACTCAAACACGAAATTAGTTTTGCTCTATGGATGTGAAAGTTTGAAGACCACGCTAGGTACAGGAAGGAAATTGGACAACTTTCTAAACAGATTTATGCAGGGTATTCCCAGAACAAAGTGTCGTAACAAAGTAAGTGAGGATTGGAGAAGTTTGGAAGCAGACATGACAGAAACCGGTAGAGGAAGAAATATGAATGAGAAGATGGCGCTTGGGGAGCACACACTGAGAAAGCCACATATCAATAATAATGTTACATAATAACCGCAATATAAAAAGATAACATAACAATATAATATTAGCTATAAAGATGAAACAGGATAAAGATAAACAGCCGAGATACAAACCAGAGCCATCTGCAGCTTGGTTTAAAATATTTCCAGAAGAATCTGTCATTCTATTCCTTTTACTTTCAAATGCGATTTTCTCGAAAAAAAGCTCTTAGGCAATGAAAATATAACAATATAACATAACAATATTACCAGAAGCGAATAACAGTGGAACTTACTGGGGACAAGAGACGTGGGTACGCTTAGAAGGACATGAAAGAGACGAGAGTACGGCTAAAAGGACATGATAGAGACGAGGTTACGCCTAGAAGGACATGAAAGAGACGAGGGTACGCCTAGAAGGACATGATAGAGACGAGGGTACGCCTAGAAAAAAATGAAAGAGACGAGGGTACGCCTAGACGGAAATGAAAGAGACGAGGGTACGCCTAGAAAGAAATGAAAGAGACGAGCGTACGCCTAGACGGACATGAAAGAGACAAGCGTACGCTTAAAAGGATATGAAAGAGACGAGGGTACGGAAAAGAGACGACTGTACGCCTAGAAGGACATGAAAGAGACGTGGGTACGTCTAGAAGGACATGAAAGAGACGTGGGTACGTCTAGTAGAACATGAAAGAAACGTGGGTACGCCTAGAAGGACATGAAAGAGACGTGGGTACGTCTAGTAGAACATGAAAGAAACGTGGGTACGTCTAGAAGGACATGAAAGAGATGAGGGTACGCCTAGAAGGACATGAAAGAGACGTATGAAGAGGTAAATGAAAATAATTGGCAAAAGATGGGGTCAACTTATAAAGCTTGCCCAGTTAAGAGTGGGTTTATTAATCTGTCCGTACTAAGGGTGAAGGTAATGGGCGATTACTTTTGAAAGTGACGAAAAAAGAGATTATATTTTTAAGTGGTTGAGTATATATCTACATTCACTGTTTGGTACATACGGACTCTGTTTTGATTTCATAGATTTTAAATTCTACAAGCCATTCCAGTTGTTCCTTGCATAAACCTTCCTTTTGATATTGGACACATACTATGCGGAGATGACTCTTTTCTCCTATGCCTTTGATTTTATAGAAAGTTACAATCTTGATATTTGTCATGTCTTGTGAAATTTCGAACTTTTAATACACGTGTTTATCACCTCATGACGAGACCAAAGAAAAACGTCTCTATAACAATATTAAGTAACGTAACAAGTGTTTCCATTTAAAATCTGCTATTGAAACCTTTGTTGGTCGGTTGCAATTCTTGTTCTTTGTCCTGTATGTTTTTGGATGCAAGCATTTTTATCCTTTTTCTAGTATTATATGCATGGTATATTTTCTAGCTTTCTTTTGAAGGATCTATGTATTAAACAACCCACACGTAATACAAAGGGTTTCGCACTTCAGTTTCATCTGTTCATTTCTGTAGCCCATGAAGCCGAGAGATTTCAGCACTCTTTATGTTGAACCCTTTTTTTGATGAAATCCTGGGTACCCAAGAGAACGTCTCTTTATCTGTATGTCTATCGATCGGTCCGTTTCTTTAGCTTTTCTACCGGTAGTCGCTAACCACGGCATGAATAGGACGAAAGCTTCAAGATACAACTATCAGTATCAACTTTACACCCTCAATACAGTATCGCTATGGCCAAATAGACCTTTAATTAAATGCGAAAAATAAAACCATTGACCTTTAAACTTTGGTTAATGATAACAACTGCTAATGTGCCAACTTAGAAAAACAAAACAATTTATTACACTCAAATTTTACAAAGACAATAGGCATCATGTTTTATAGTTTTTTTATCAAACCATCAAATACACAATACAGATTTATCTACAGGGAGGCATTTTTCAAAAGCAGCCATATTTGATTTTTTAGGTATAAAAACAAATGATGTTTTCGCTTTCATCAACAGTGTTAGAAAAATTTCATTATTGCTTTTGAAGCCTTCTAATACTTGCTTCCAGAAAACTTGCAAAATCACGTGACTTCTTGTCCTGTTAGAGAGGTTCTGTGCTTCAGCATTTTTCTGATACCATCAAAATTAACTGGAGCCTTGTAAAAAACCAACCAATCAACGTCAGCCAAGTTCACGTCCTGCATGTAGGCTGATATTGTTATCTCATACTTAAGGTATAGATGAAAATCAACATGTTCACCATTAGATAAATGCCCCGGGCAAGCACGTAATTCTGTGTGTCATCTCATACTTAAGGTATAGATGAAAATCAACATGTTCACCATTAAATAAATGCCCCGGGCAAGCGCGTCATTCTGTGTGTTATCTCATACTTAAGGTATAGATGAAAATCAACATGTTCACCATTAGATAAATGCCCACAGCAAGCGCGTAATTCTGTGTGTTATCTCATACTTTAGGAATAGATGAAAATCAGCATGTTCACCATTAGATAAATGCCCCGGGCAAGCGGGTAATTTTGTGTGTTATCTCATACTTTAGGAATAGATGAAAATCAACATGTTAACCATTAGATAAATGCCCACAGCAAGCGCGTAATTCTGTGTGTCATCTCATACTTAAGGAATAGATGAAAATCAACATGTTAACCATTAGATCAATGCCAACAGCAAGCGCGTAATTCTGTGTGTCATCTCATAAACACGTCAATGCGGACATAAGCAAAGTTTGAATCTGCGTGTTAATTAACAAGAAACATCTTTAACCAAGAAAGGAAAACGTGAGTATTGTCTCAATGTTTACAAATGTACAAAATTCAGTCACTCTTATTTTGTCAGTGGTAAGTTTCATAAAGAGGATTTATAACAACTTTTTATAATACAGAGCACACCTAGCACTTTATACCTCTCAATCAAAACACAAACACTTCAAAATGACAGTCATGATATTATACTGGCTTAAAGGATGCGAACAGTCGGTTCTTCACTTTCTCTGCAATAACTCACGTGCAGAGCAATTATACATGTTGGGAGAATTAAGTTCTAAGAGAACTAAAGCAAAATGTTTCCTTCACTTTCAAACCCAATTATGAAGCCGCTAAAACTAAAAGACAAATGATACGAGACAGAACTTTGCTGCTTCTAATCAGACGATTCAAACTGAGTTCATAACATCACTGTCGAACCGTATTCTCAAGTTGTCCTGTCCGTATCATCGACTTCCGGTGTAAGGTCAAAGGTTAGCAATCAGCGGTGTCCTCTCGTTAGTGGGCGTGGTCGCGATTGCTTGTTTCTCTCTCTTCTTGGAGCGGAGAGTTCGACGGAAGGCTCTATCCTCGTCGTGCTTGATCTGTCTGATGGCGTGCAAGTCTGCCGAATCATCGAACTCCGCTTCCGTCTGCGGATAGGAAAAAGGCATAAAGATAAATATCATTGATAAATGAGTATATTTTTACTTCATGATATGATATTGATAAATGAGTATCTTTTTACTTCATGATATAATATTGATAAATGAGTATGTTTTTACTTCATGATATAATATTGATAAATGAGTATCTTTTTACTTCATGATATAATATTGATAAATGAGTATCTTTTTACTTCATGATATAATAATGATAAATGAGTATCTTTTTACTTCATGATATAATAATGATAAATGAGTATCTTTTTACTTCATGATGCAATAATGATAAATGAGTATCTTTTTACTTCATGAAAAAGTTACACCACTTTACATAGAATATCAAGTAAAAATGGTTCAAAAATGGATTACAGTATATACATTTTATATAAAACTAAATCAATTTAACACGGTTTTTTAAGCATTGGCATCGATACATTTATAACGCACCACACAATGTAGCAAAAGTAAAAAAAAAAACTTGCGAAACCAGCGTGTAGCAGCAGGGCAATAAAGCAACATTATATATAGTTTCCGATAAAAATATTCTGGTTCACATGGGGCTGCACCTAGTAATGATCAAACTATTCGTGGCTCCGCCCAGTTATGACCGAACTATTCGTGGCTCCGCCCATTTATGACCGAACTGTTCGTGGCTCCGCCCAATTATGACCGAACTATTTGTGGCTCCGCCCAGGAATGACCGAACTATTCGTGGCTCCACCTAGTTATGACCTAACTATTCGTGGCTCCACCTAGTTATGACCTAACTATTCGTGGATCCGCCTAGTTATGACCTAACTATTCGTGGCTCCGCCTCAATTCGTGGCTCCACTTAATTATGACCTAACTATTCGTGGCTCCACCTAGTTATGACCGAACTATTCGTGGCTCCGCCTA
The DNA here is from genome assembly GCA_019649035.1 of Elysia marginata. NCBI lineage: Eukaryota > Metazoa > Mollusca > Gastropoda > Plakobranchidae > Elysia > Elysia marginata. The sequence continues at coordinate 53,705 of BMAT01001295.1, read as the reverse complement.
TTTATGACTTAACTATTCGTGGTTCCGCCTAGTTATTACCTAACTATTCGTGGCTCCACCTAGCTATGACCTAATTATTCGTTTCCTATAATTTATGCGTGCCAACCAGGGTAACACAAGCACGAAAAACAAACTGGACATTTTCATCAACTTTTTCAAAAACTTCCAAAAATGTATGACAATTAAAACTCCTTTGAATTAAAAAAAAATGCTTGTAAAAGTTTTCGCTAGTCATAGGATATTCTATTTAAAGCAAGGTAAGCATGCTTGGTATGTCACATCGCACCCCTCAGTATGACCTTGTCCTACCTCATTAGGGACAAAGAAGGAGATAGAACAAGATAACACTGGGAGAGCGCCGGCTCTAACAATCTTAACTCAAATCCAGTCTTGATGACGCGTACCTGATTTACTGTGATTTCCTTAAACCTATGTATTCTTTCGCTTATGACAGTCTGCAGTGTTAACTAGCACACAGTACACAGTGCAAACAAAACCATTTTTGTTTTGAAAAGGCTTTAGTTAAAAGAAAACAAAAATAGTCTGAATGACTTGTTCTTAGTTTACTCCCGTCCCGCAAAACTGATTTGATATCGATTACAATGTTTAGATAACTAACATCGATATATCTATGAACAACAATTATCTTATCGATAGCTTATCGTATCGAACCTTGTCTTTAAAGGACCAGTTGGTGTGCATGGGTTTGCCATACTTGTAGGAAGCTCTGGCCAGGTAGTGGCTCATCGTATACGTCCTGTGGATCAGCATCGCCAGGAACTGCAGCAGGAACAGGAACCCGAAGATGAACAGGAACACCAGACCTGCAACACACCGGGAAAACCCAGGGGGGGGGGGGGTGAGAATGGAGGCATAAGTTGCTTGCATGACTGTTTAAGCTTGGTTGTATCTCAATTGGTAAGGTGGTTGACCTCCCAGCTAAAGGTCACAGGTCAATACCCATTAAGCAGAAATAATTATTGACTTTCTTGTGTCCATCCAGCACTAATCGGGTCGATAAATCTCAAAAGATTTGGCGAAAGTAACGGCGGTGACAAAAGCAATGCTAGTTCCTTCCACAGCTGGGGGGAGGGGGGATAAGTTAAATGAGGACTCTGATTCCTTTTCCTTTTTACGGAAATCTCCTATGGAGTCAATGGCTTCAACTTTTCAAGGAAATCTCTAATGGAGTCTATGGCTTTACGGAAATCTCATATGGAGTCTATGGCTTTACGGAAATCTCATAATGGAGTCTATGGCTTTACGGAAATCTCATATGGAGTCTATGGCTTTACGGAAATCTCATATGGAGTCTATGGCTAACTATAGTTTGTGTACAGCTTTAATGCTGATTATTTCACTAGAATCAACCAGAGTCGCGATGAGTCGTAGTTTGCTAAAGGTTTCTGACATTTCAAGATTTTTGTAAATGTTCTCAAGCTTGGTAAGGCTTCGCTGAAACGAAAGGCTCGAAAGTATAGAACGAAAAATCGTATCTTAGATCAGTTGTGTTACGACTGTTTGTGTTCAAAGTTGTTTTTATACTAATGTGTATACATTGTAAAAAATCTATACATGTTTGGCATGAAAGTTGTTGCTTCAAAACAATTCCTTACGACCATTGTCGCGACATAGAATTACCCCATGATAGTTTTAAGTGATAGTTTTTGCACCGTTCGCCCCTATCCCTGTGCGATCTATCAATCACCTATAGGGTTCGCCCCTATCACTGTGCGATCTATCACTCGCCTGTAGGGTTCGCCCCTATCCCTGTGCAATCTATCACTCACCTATCACTGTGCGATCTATCACTCACCTATCACTGTGCGATCTATCACTCACCTATCACTGTGCGATCTATCGCTCACCTATCACTGTGCGATCTATCACTCACCTATAGGGTTTACCCCTATCACTGTGCGATCTATCACTGTT
>BMAT01001295.1:29152-47199 GCA_019649035.1 Elysia marginata | reverse complement strand
GACAGACATACAGAGAGAGAGAGAAAGAGAGAGAAAGAGAGAGAGGGGGAGAAAGAGAGAGAGGGAGAGAAAGAAAGAGAGAGAGAGAAAGAAAGAGAGAGAGAGAGGGGGAGAGAAAGAGATAAATTAACAGACGAAGCAACCACGAAAAGAGAAATTTGAAAAGTTTAAAATGAATGACAGATGAGAGGAGACAGGGGTGTCTTTAGAAAGAAAAACCCAACAGTATTATATTTTCTCCCTAACCATTCACAGTTTTGTAAATTTGAAATAATATTTTAGAGCTAAACAAAATTTCTTTCTTTCAAAGATTAGCAAAAATTTGCTGTTTATTATTATTTTCTATCGTAAATATATCAGGAGCAGCGAAGATTTTTCATTGAATTACCCTCGTCTGTGTCCAGTGCTGAAACAAACACAACTCATAAAACAGAAAAACAATCACTTTAAACATTGATTAGTATGTAACATTATGTTACATACGCTAATGTAAAATTGCCTTTTCTCGCATTTTGCCCCATTTCTTGTGAAACTATTTTTCTGTACGACACTATGTGGCGCTCAATTTGAGCTTGTATCAGTCGCTGAAACCTTACCGGAACCTGAAACTCGATCTCAAAGGCCGGAAGCTGCGCGATCTGTGCCAACAGGAACTGGACGTGGCCTCGCTTCACAATGCCCAGTCTAGTGAGTTCCTTCTCCGTGACAGCCTTGATAAACAGCGTGTTGTCGAAGCCGTGCCGCTTGAGGATGTCGGCGTATTTGCTCTGTAGGAACAACAGTGGGCTGAGTAAGGCACGATTAGATAAGACAACATCAGAAAACAAGTTGTTTTGTACAGTTTTCTTGTAAATTCAATTAATACTTCATATTTTATACAATATTAGAAATAGGAGTAATGGCATCCTTCAGTCGCGGATGGCTATAGATTGGGGGCCCTTTGGGATTAAATAAGTACTTCTTGGCGTGGCTGTAGAGCCCGATGCTTGATTAGTTAGTATAGCAACATAAAACGTGGCATAGCATTATGAACAGAAGGAGAGTCAAATGGCTATCGGTGATCGAGGGAAAGTTAAGTATGAATGGGAATTTATTTTGCAGTATTTTCTTTTCTCGGACGGAAACGTGTGAAAAATATAAACCTTGCAACAGCAAGAGCTTGAGAAACTATACAGTCATGCATTTATAACCCGCGCAGTTAGATCTAATCAAGAAATATCGGGTGCCCCCCCCCCCCCCAAAGAAAACAACAACAAACAAACAAACAAAAAAACCGAAACTAACTTTAAAGCGCCATATCTCTCATAATCTTTCTGCAATTATCATACAATTTACGCCTATCATAAACCAGCTCTTACTTCAATACCACGCCAAATATCAACGAAATCTGTCAATAAATCACGAAACAAACGGTGTTTGAAAAAAAGTTACCGAAACTGCCGAAAAACACACATGGACCACCACACGAAAGCTATGAAGGTCAATTCAAAGAATTACATCTCTCTGTTTAAAAAAACCTTCGTTCATGTCCAAAACTTTATCCTTAGGATGACTTTAATCTGCAACAAGATGGTCTACTTCGCACACAAGTCAAACAAACCAAAAACTTCTCACAGATCAAGGAGTCGGTTTCACTTTTTAAACGAAGAAAGCACAAATTTCTCATAAAAAGTGCTAGCATATCTCCCGGCTAGTTTGGGCAACTGTCTCCTACGTGACGTTAACCCTAAAGATCGAGAGTATCACTAACCCTGAGTTCCGACGGAAGCCAGTCCTCCACAGCTATGGGCATCTCATCCAGATCCACTTCCGGTCTCTCTTCATTGACATCATGGCGCATGAAATGTTCGCCACTGGCTTGAAAGTCTGTTAAATAGAAAATCTAGATTGAAAGCCCATAATTTTTACAGTTTTAGGCCTAGATCCATGCAAAGCAAAATGTCTGTAAGACGCCAGTAGGTATTCTGCTACTATGAAAAAGCACAACTTTTAAAAATGTACACCTACTTGTTTTAAATTTCAAAGCCTTAAAAGATGGGAAAGGAAAGGAATGAATAGAAATATGACAAAAATAAAAAGCCTCATAAATTAAGTAAGGTTTTAACAGGATTGGAACTCTTATGGGATATTTTAGCATGTTCCTTCCGAGTGTTCCTAAACAGTTTGGATAGCAATTTTGAACATCAAGTTAAAAAAAATCGGTTTATAAAATTGTATGTGATTTTAGTTTTAACTTTCCATTGTCTGAGACTCAATGACTTACAGGCCATAGCAACTTCTGCTCGATGAACTTCGGCCTCCTTCTTGTCCACCTTTTCGTAAACTGAAAACGAAAACTTTTATATCAAGGAATTTCGGACTGATCAAAATGAATTTTAATTTCTGGCCTACAAGACTGCTACAGCCAATCCAATATTTGAGAATTCCGCGTGCAAAGCCCAACTGAGACAAAGAATCCTACGACAACTACCAGTTCACATGTAAGAATATTCTTTGAAGTCTGCCCTTCAGCTGCAGCGGCGTTTGCACTTCAGCTGCAGCGGCGTTTGCACTAATGTAATAGGGCCTTACATTTTAAATGTTCCCTCCCTTTATATCTCAGTTTTGTAGTTCCTTCCTGTTTTCCTATTTTCGATTTTACAGACACTCACAAACTCACACACACACACAATCTCTCTCTCAGCCTATCGCTAGCATCGTATAAAGATAATGTATGATCAGTTCCTCTGCTTATTTGCAGATCAGAATGTTGTCAGTTAGAGACACCTGAAAGATTGGCGGTATAAGCAATCAATAAAAGTTGATCTGGAGAAAAACACCGTGTAAAATGCTTGCCTCTGGCATCCCTGGAACCCTAGACTTCATTCTATGTCGGTTTGTGGCTTTTGATTGCGTACTCGAGTGCAAATGATTCGGGATGAGCCCAAACACCTAGAGTCAGGCTCTGTTGAACCCACAAGTATAATAAAGATCCAATATGATGGGAAGATTATTTATAAGTTTCAAGCTAAACAAAAACATTTAATTGCACCATAAAATGCTGAAATCTGAACTAGTTTATTGTTTTTAGTGTCAAAATGTAAAAAAACCTCTTGACTTTAATTAAAATTGTAACGACTAGCGGTACACTTCTCACTCTCAACAACTTCTGCCGCGAGAGTGGCGGGCAGCCCAAGCACACCATTTCTCGGTAATTGAAGACAAATGCCATTTAAAAAATATTGTTTGTCCTTTTGTTGTTTATTTTAGATTCCAGAAATTTTCTGTTTCGTTCCACACGATATTAAGTAATCATTGTGGTTTTCAACATTTTAAAAACTTAGAAAAAATCGTTCAAAATATCAAAATTTTGCAATGTGAATATTGCGACATGTTACGCCCTTGGGACTTATTGCAAGACAAAGTAAGTGTTTGAAAAACAGTAACAGGGGACAACTCACCGATATCATTGCCCTCGTTTGGAGTGATGCTTCTCCCCGCCTCTATACCGCCTTCATCCCCTCTCGGGCCCAACTCGCCAAGTGTGGCTACTGAGTTCATCGAGTTGGACCTTACAGCTCGTGGCGGTGTTTGGTTTTCCTGGGAAGCCTTGCGTCTTTCATCTCTCTGCTTCGGGTCACAACAACTGAGAAATCAGTCGAGAAAGAGAAATCAATACCAGCTTAATAAGATCTGCATAACTGTAAGGGTTAAAAACACGAAGGTCTTTTTGCATATCTCAAAACTTGCTGTGGTATCTACAGAAAATAAAAAAAAACCTCAACAAAATAACCGTTCGCGACAGCACTAACTTCAATGCATTGAAGAGCATGGAACACAGCTGATCATTGCATGTAAAAAGATCATTTTTCCAAAAGACAGTTTCATCAAAACTGTGTAGTGGAGGAAACTATGGGCTGCCTCGGAGTAGAAATATTTCATATTATGCTCCTCAACCATGTGGAGTGTTTTACCTTTGTGCCAAAAGCACGATAAATACCACCGCAGTCACGAAGATTGATATGGTGATTGCTTCGAAACCTACTTACTCGTTGGATGAGTTTAAAGCCATAGTTCTCAGCTCCACCCAATTTTACTAGGATTTATTTCACATATAGAAAAGGCCCCATAACAATTATTATAAAAAAATTGAATAACCCTCATTTTAGAGATATGCATTTTCTACACTGTGGTCTTTGCGAGTGTTTCGTTGTCACTGTAGGGGGCGCCAAATTGAAAAGACTTGTGATACCAGCAGCAACATTTTAACAGGTGAAGGATTTTAGGATACACAAAAACTCACCAGACAACTTGAACGAAAAGTCTTCTCGTTTTGTTCGAGTTATGTCATGTTTTAACGGTAATTTTATCACCTGTTTTAACTTCAGGTGTATTGAAAGAACCTTGAAAATAATGCAATAAGTGAAACCAGAAGTTTCTAATAAGTTGTTAGGAATTGAATGTCTACATTAATAATGATATACTTACAAGGAAAATCAACAGTTTCTTAAAAGGTGTTAGGAATTGAATGTCTACATTAATAATGATATACTTACAAGGGAAATCAACAATTTCTAACAAGGTGTTAGGAATTGAATGTCTACATTAATAATGCAATACTTACATGGGAAATCAACAGTTTCTAATAAGGTGCCAGGAACTAAATGTCAATATCTCTATAACTGCTTTAACGTGGTGTGATCATTTCTCATAATTGTAACCAAGTAAGCGCAACTCACAAGAAGATGTTGTAGAATGTATCCTTGTAGATATCGTGCCACGAGCGTTTCTTCACAACCGCGGACACGGAAGCTGCTTCTCTTGTTCCTGGTGAAAGTCAAGACACCCAAGTCAACAAACCCAAGCAATTGGTATCATAATTATAAAAAAGCCTTCCGAATTTATTTACCGCTGACATTTGTATGATACCGCTGTGGACTTGAGAAATTGAACTATTTGAGTACACCATTTTCCCCAACAGCATCATCTTCTAGATAAATAAAGTGGAGGGCACCAGCTAAGTTTGGAATGCAAGTAGTTTGCAAAGCTTCCTGTCCAAAACTTGTTGTACTAACCGCTAGCGCTCGCGGCGAGCTGCTTTCTCTATCGAATACATGAAGGCGTAAAGAGACAAACATAAAACTCTTATCTGCGCTGTGCGAAATGCTCTATCAAGGTTATTGGTGAAATCACAATTCAGTTCTAATCGTTGATTAAAAACAAACCAGCGCAGATGTGGATAATTTCAAGCATTAAAATTTCTCATATTTATTTGCCGTTTAATGCCAGTGGAACACGTTCATGTTAAAAAATCTTTATGGCAACATCGATTAACCGCACTGCTAGGAACTCGGAGGCTACCGCAATAATCTTGCCAAAATATTAATATTGTATGTGTTGCCACTCGTACCTAAATTGTGTACTAAATACAGAAATTCCACAAGTTTTGCTCTACACATGCAAATCCTTCAGCACATAAAATGTTGATTTGTGAAACAATCGTTTGCATAAGTCAATACCTCATCTACCTTGGGAAGTTGGTAGGCCTATGTCTCCTGTTGGTTTTTAAAATTATTTATGTGATTATAATTATTTGCTCTGTACCTATATTCACTGCAGTTGTCTGTGTAATTAATGGAGATTTTCAATCTCTAGAAATTATTGGTACAACGATCTGATGTACCGCTAACGGCAAAATTCATGATGACTCATGATCCTACAGATCCTTTCGTACCTGTTATATGGGCCTGAAGCTTCAATGACATGTTCTGAGTAGCATAATTTTGTGATTCCCTTTAGTGCAAGAAGGCCGGCGACTTACCCCAGCTGGAGTCTGTAAGGTTACAGATACTGTAGATGGTCAGGATGAGGTACCCAGATGGAAGACACAGCAAATACCACACTCCATGCAGCAGACAGAAGATCTCCTTGGGATGCACCAAACCAGCAATAGCGTAGATGCTCACCAGAAATCCGAAATAGATGGTCGTGATTGAAACTTGAACATCTATACTGATATCTGTAGGCGGTTGGTAAGTAGCGTGATAGAGAAGTGACAGCAGAAAGGACAAACAGTTGTACGTGTGGGTGAATATAGCTAAGGGAAACATGCCGTACAGACAGGTGATCAATATCGGAGTGTTCCATGAATTCAAAACATTCTTTACGAATAATTCCTCTGGGGTAATAATGTTTTTTAGGCTTAGATTCAGCACTAGAATTATTTGAATAAACTACCTCGCCCTCAGAAGAGTTTTCTCGTGAGACCACCTTTTGAACTTTACACACACTAGTGGCAAGTCCTGAGACAGCCTCATATTGATCACCTGTCTGTACCAGGTACACATGGATGCGCATTCAATTCCATTCAATTTAAGTTGAATCAGTCAATAAAAGGTTACTGTAGAACATGTCTTGAAAATAAGCAATGCTCAGTCATGCGGGCAGTTTCAAACATTAGGAATATGATAGTAAAGTACACTATTATCTCTCTCTCTTTTCTTCTCTCTCTCTATCTGTGCAGCATTCTCTCCCTTTTGTTTTGTCACATCGTACAAGAAATACATGCACTCCTCTTAACACATCCAACTCAAAGAAACACCTTATCTTAATGTGACCTTCATTTAATCAAAAGGTTCAATTAGAATAATCTTTTAATTCTAGTACCATTAAAATGTTTTACGGCCTGGGGAAAGAGCTATTTTCTAATCGTTTATTTCCTTTGAACGCCCTTAGTCTTCGCCCGTGGGGTAAAAAATTAAAATATATCCTTGCTAGACGGGTGTCATCTTTCAAGATCTTTTCTATCCCAATAAACATTCTTTCTTCATATAGACTTTCAAGAGATAGCAGATTCACATCATTTGACTTTTGTGCGTTTATGACAATTGAGTTAAATCTTTTAATGCCCTTTTTTTGCAGTTTTATCAAACCAAACAATAATCGGTTGAGTTAAGACGCTCTCCACATTGGCTCTGTAACATTTAATGAGTGTCACTTTATTAACCTTAAAAGACCTAAGTTTTCTTAAGGAGTACATACGCTGTCGGACCTTTTTGTATATATTGTTGCTATTTAATTCCCAGCTTAATGTGCTAGACAGAATGGTGCCCAGGAATTTTAATTGAATCAACTCGTTCAACTGTGTCCCGTGCTATACCCAATAGGGGTGGTGGCACTTCGTCCCTTCGAAAGTCAATTATCATTTCTTTAGTTTTTTTCACGTTTAGTTTTAAATTATTTTCTCTACACCATTGAACGGTTGTTTCAAACTCTTTATAAAAAAATATTTTCATTGATGTTATCAACCAATCCTGTTACAGTGGTGTCGCCTGCAAATTTAAATAGAAGACACCCGGGGAATTCTGCTTTACAGTCATAACTAAAAATTGAGTAGAGCTCGGGAGATAACGGACAGCCTTGAGGTGTGCCTGTATTAAGAACAATTACAGACGATGCAATATTGCCAATTCTGACAACTTGCGGGCGGTGAAGTAAAAAGTCGATGTCAATCGCGCTGATGCCAATAATTGAGCAAGGACGTGTGGGTAAGCAAGGAACGGCAAAAATTGTGATGAGAATAATAAAGCAGAGAAAAGTGGGTAGATATACAACAACATTGGTAGTGGCGGTTGTGATGAGAGTAGAAACAGTTAAATAAAGCAGATACCAATTTGCAAATAATATGACAGTGGCAATGACAAGGACTGATGTTGTTGATGCTGATGTTAAAGAAACAACCATAAAGCAAAAACTATGAGGAAGAGGAGAACAAAGGTAAAAATGCGTCTAACAAGAAAACTATCAACAGTCGAACATGAAAGAGTAAATGTTCAGTTATCCACAACCAACCAATCCAAACATTTAGCCACGTTGGCATTTCAGCTAGACGTTTTGCAAACTTTCAATTCATTCATGCTCTTTTTGAGAAGTTGAAAACAATATTTTTCAAGGTTTATCTTCAGTCGTTTCACAATCTTGAAAGGCCCTACATTCACTAAAAATCTAAGCGACTTATTACAAATTCACTCTGGTTATTTTAATGGTTTCATGAATGATTTCTTCATTATTTTTTAATGTCTAATTAGATTCTACTGTAACCATTATTTGTTGCTACCACCTTATAAACTTCATCATATTTCCATTAAGAATCTCAAGCCTAGCGTCTGTTTTTCCTTAAGAGAGATAATCATGTTTGTCAATACAGCCAGTACAATATCATCATTATCAGTGTGGGAATATTAATAACTTATGCCACTGTTACTCGTTTGATGAGTATAATCTTTCATTGGTGCAGCTATTATCTTTAGTATTTATATTACCAACATGATTAATGTCATTACTGTTACTAGTACAATCATTGGTGACTGTATTGTTCATTTATTACTGTCGTTGTCTTTAATACTATCGGCACTGTCATTGATGTTGATGTTATCCATCTACTGCCTCTGCTATTGTATGTTTGTTCTTGCTTTTTTAAGAAAAAAAATAATCTAAGCGACTTGTTACAAATCGACTCTGGTTGTTTTAATGCTAAAGTTTTTAAAGAGTCAAATTTGGTGGTGGTTTCCATCTAACGTTATTAATGAGTTAGGAGTGTCAAAGGTCACATGGTGTGTCAAAGGTCATATGGTGTGTCAAAGGTCACGTGGTGTGTCAAAGGTCCTATGGTGTGTCAAAGGTCACCCTCGAGACGGCTCTTCCCAGCACTCACCACTGGCAGGCCTGGCTGTTGTTGTTGTGGTGGTGGTGGCGGTGCCGTTGCCTGGCTTGGTGGCGTTGCTATGGTGACCACTCGACCTGCTGAGGTCGTTGACGACCTGCTCGGCTGTGCCCACTGCCACCGCGCACATCACGGCCGCATACACGAAGGTCAGGATCTTCGCACTCTGGTCCAGGGGGTAGATGATACACGGCGGAGGGATAGAGACATGCAAGGTGGGACAATCAAGGGGGGGGGGGCGGAATGTGTGGAATTTTTTAAAAAGGAAAGTATAGAAAGTTTAGTTTACAATCAACTGCCAATGCTGTATCATAAAAAAAAACTTACGTGTATACATGGTTGATATTTTACTCTAGACGAACGTGTGTTTTGAAGCTTGTTCTAGAATAATGTAAGTGACTCTATGAGTGTCCTAATTAGGGTCTACAATATGTAAAGCTCGTATAGTAATACTGAGGAACTACTCATTTCTATATTATGAACTTTGACTACATCGGAAGTCTTTACTTAGCACACACAAAATTCCATATTAGCGGCCTCCTCCATTTGCGCGTGATTTGATAGCTAACGTCGTGATCGCCGCATGAGGATCGCGGTTTGCACAGTCTTCACTTTTTATCTACGAGATCTATACGATGATAATTATTTTAGAACAGAGCCAACGACGCAATTTGTTAAAGTTCTTTGCTAAAATTCCATTCTAGCATCCACTTATAGACCAAATAAACGCACGAAATGTGGAGTCCAGTTAAAAGCGAGATAGTGAAGTCCCCCAAAATTGAGAGCCACTGTGTCTTCATTTCTAATATTGCATGCAATGTGACGTGACTGATAGAGCACTAGAGCTTACCAAGAACTGAGTCTTCTGCGACATGTAGAGGCAGATTATCGTGAACATGATGCAGGCCACAACCTGGAGTATCACAGCCACGATCGAGTCGAAGCCCCAGGCGTAGACAAGGCCACCTGGTGGAGGAAACCAGAGTCAACAAACTGTCTTAATTATGAACAAGTTTCCAATTTGGGTGTGGGTGTGTGTGTGTGAAAGAGAGAGAGAGTGTGTGAGAGAAATAGAGAGAAAGAGAAAGAGAAGAGAGAGAGAGTAAGAGAGAGAGAGTAAGAGAGAGAGAGAGAGAGAGAGAGAGAGAGGGAGTGAGAGAGACACAGACACACAGAGACATAGAGAGAGACAGAGAGACAGAGAGAGAAGAGTAAAAGCTTGATTTCTAAAGCATAAGGGTTACGGAAGTTTAGCAAAAAATTTTGAAAACAAAAGATTGATGATACCAACCAAAATATTGCAGCAACTGTAGCAACAAATGATGATTGAGCAGTTTTAGTTAAGCCGTGACGGAGCATGTCATCATCATCTTCATCATCATCATCATCATGATCATCATTATCATCATCATCATCATCATCATCATCATCATCATCATCATTATTATTATTGTTGTTGTTGTTATTATTATTATTATCATCATTACTATTATTATTGTTATTCTTCTCCTCATTATTATCACTATTGTTGTTGTCGTTGTTCTTTCTCTCTTATTATTATTATTATTATTATTTAGGTTACTGTAATAATAATTATGATTATTATCGTTCATATCATCAAAGTACGAAAAGAGGTAACAACAGGAACACAAAGAAAATAGTGGAAATAAATAGAAAACTGTCCCTGTATTATAGCCTACTTACCCGAAACGATGAGGATAACTGTGCTCGGTCCAATTAGAGTAGAGAAGAGTAGCAGCCCTTGGTACACTAAAAACAGCACAGACACACGCTCGTTGAACAGATCAATGTAGTTCCATTCCTGAGAAGTAAACAAATGTTCACATAAGTAAAATCAGTACAACTCATATCGTTTCATTCTTAGGAGCTGGCTATAACTAGCCATTCGATTGCTCATTAAAATCAACTGAACTGAGAAAATGAAAATAGATACGATAAATTGAACAAAACATGTGGACATGCGTCTTTATTCTATTTCTAGTGAAATCTGTTTTAAACCGGGTTACTTTGAAACAGGGAGTGCATGTATATCTAGTTTCTTAGCTGGCACATCATCTCTTGTCCTTCGCGTTTAGGCATAGGGAGTCAGGAGACATTACATATATGTAGCCACTAAAATAGAATTGAACTCCTAAATCAATTCTCAACCAAACTCAAAATGAAAACCTCATTTTAAAAATAGCGCGAAAAAAATAATGCAGATAAAGTTTTTATGAATATGATCATTATAAAAAAATTCTCAATGTCTTTACAAATGAAGGGTTTGAAGAGACATGTGTTGGGTTCAAAGAGCTGAAAGAAGAGCCAAAACTGTGGGTGTTGGTTCTTTGCCTTCGTAATTTTATTAGGAAGCATTGACTCTTACCATTACAATGTGACCGTGTTGGAAAATGATATTCGTTACTAAAAAGGGTTATGAAAAAAGTTTTCACATATAATCGCTTGACCATGTGACTGCCCTGTGTACGTAAGCCGTACGTGATGTTACTCTACTTGTTCAATGCGCTTTGTACGTACGCTTAAGGTCTCCGTCCTAGATAAACCAAGCGTTCTATATGTTCACGAATAGTCAAGACCTAGGTCTACATCCTTGATAAACCAAGCGTTCTATTTGTTCACGAATATTGAAGACCTAAGGCTACATCTAGTTTCTGCGCAAATATCCTTACCAAAACCTAGAAATATTTTCTATATTAGGTCTTCGAGATACAGAAAAATATAAACCCTCTCTTCCTATCTGCGTTTGAAAAGTTTCTTGGCACAGACCATGTTCACAATCTTGTTATGGACGTAAACTGTGGGTAACGGAAGCAATTTTTTCTTTGGACCTATCGTTGTTACTATCGTTGTTGCTATCGATGTTGCTATCGTTGTTACTATCGTTGTTGCTATCGATGTTGCTATCGATGTTGCTATCGATGTTGCTATGTTGCTATCGATGTTGCTATCGTTGTTGCTATCGATGTTGCTATCGATGTTGCTATTGTTGTTGCTATCGTTGTTGCTATCGTTTTTGCTATCGTTGTTGCTATCGTTGTTGCTATCGTTGTTGCTATCGTATTTGCTTTCTTTTTTTGCTATCGTTGTTGCTATCGTATTTGCTATCGTATTTGCTATCGTATTTGCTATCGTTGTTGCTATCGTATTTGCTATCGTTGTTGCTATCGATGTTGCTATCGTTGTTGCTATCGTATTTGCTATCGTTGTTGCTATCGTTGTTGCTATCGATGTTGCTATCGTATTTGCTATCGTTGTTGCTATAGATGTTGCTATCGTATTTACTATCGTTGTTGCTTTCGTATTTGCTATCGTTGTTGCTATCGTATTTGCTATCGTTGTTGCTATCGTATTTGCTATCGATGTTGCTATCGTATTTGCTATCGTTGTTGCTGTCGTTGTTGCTGTCGTTGTTGCTATCGTTGTTGCTGTCGTTGTTGCTGTCGTTGTTGCTATCATTGTTGCTATCGTTGTTGCTATCGATGTTGCAATCATTACAGCGCTCACCCTGATCACAAGCATGAGATTGGCGAGCGTTGAGGCGATCCAGCGACGCCGCTGCTTGTAGAACTCTTCAAACTCGGCGGGACAATTCGTGCTGTTCTCCGACGCGGCACAGTACTCGATACGCCAGCCACTTTGTACCTGATCCAAACAAGTTCAACTAGGAATTATCAACAGGTGTGTCAAATAGTTGTAAGGATTACCACAGAGGGGTCCCACCCTTGCTGAGAATGAATTTTATACTAGCACTAGCAAAAAATTCTATGGAAAATAAAGAGTTCTGGGAAATGAGACGCATTATTATTAACTGAAATAAACATGTATTCTTGACGAAATGAAGAGTAAGGGGTCGTTCACAAACCATGTGGACAGATTCTGCCCATTTTTCAGACCCCCCCCCGTGGACATTTGTGGACAAATGACTGTACCCCCCTCCCCCTGTGGACAATAGCGTGGACAAATGGCTCTACCACTCTTCTGTTCCATAATCCCACTGATGATTATCTACCATAATCAGTTGCATGTAAAGAGCCAAATCATTAAATTAATACTCATTGATTTCTTATAGTACTGTTTTTATCCTTAATAGTTCACATTTGTCCATATGGACAAACTGCTCTACCCCCCTCTCCCCCCTGTGGACAGGGTGATGACATTTTGTAAACCCCCTTCCCCCTTGCTGTCCACATGGTTTGTGAACAGCCCCTAATCCTAATGAAGACTCAAGTCGTCAAGAGAAATTTTTAATAAAAAAAAGTAGTGCCACCCCTGGCACCCCACTGCAGAATTCCAGCTTAAACTGTTATGTCAAGTATTGTCTGGGCAGAGAAAGAAGGCGGGACTTCAATTTCCAAAAGCCCCATAGTTGAGTTAAATTTTGACAAGGAGATTAATTATTTTAAACTAACAAACGTTACATTACCAAACATCTGGCATGACGCAAAGCAGATAAACTGCACTGCCACAGAAAGACTGTATGATGCACAGAGTAATTTGTATTTAGCTACTTCAGCATGTTGTGAGCTGTCAAATCTTTTAATTATTAGTGCCTTCACCAAGTGGCTAGGCAGGCCTGGCCCCTCAGCTTTCGAGTACGCAACCATCCATCTTCTCTCTGGCCATATCATTAATGAGAAAACTATTGCAACAAGATCTCATGATGTTTTCGTGAGGTCATCAAGTACCCACTCACCATGAGGGTACACAGCCACCTGTCCTCTCCCATGTCTTTGGTGAGGAAATCAAAAGCTGATTCGACCTTCTTGCAGTATTTGGGGACCACGTCTCTCAGAGCGCGGCATCGATAAACACTGAAACAGCCTGGCGCACACAGGACAGAGCCCATCACGTGTTCTGCTGTCTGGAATACAGGGAATAGATCCATACAATAGATGGTAGATCGATATGGTAGATCGATAGATAGATAGGTAGATAGATAGATAGATAGATAGATAGATAGGTAAATAGATAGGTAGATAGATAGACAGGTACATAGATAGATAGGTAGATAGATAGATAGGTAGATAGATAGATAGGTAGATAGACAGATAGGTAGATAGATAGGTAAATAGATAGGTAGATTGATAGACAGGTAGATAGATAGATAGGTAGATAGATAGATAGGTAGATAGATAGATAGGTAGATAGATAGGTAAAAAGAAAGGTAGATAGATAGACAGGTAGATAGATAGATAGGTAGATAGATAGATAGGTAGATAGATAGATAGGTAGATAGATAGATAGGTAGATAGACAGATAGATGGATAGGTAAATAGATAGATAGGTAGGTAGATAGATATGTAGATACATAGGTAGGTAGATAGATAGGTAGATAGATATATAGGCAGATAGGTAGATAGATAGATAGGTAGATAGATAGGCAGATAGATAGGTATATACTTAGATAGATAGATAGATAGGTAGATAGTTAGATAGATAGATGGATAGATAGGTATATAGACAGATAGATAGGTAGATAGATAGGTAGATAGATAGACAGGTATACAGATATATAGATAGATATATAGATAGATCGATTGATAGGTAGATAGATAGATAGATTTAGACAGGTAGATATATAGGTAGGTAGATAGACAGATAGACATGTAGATAGATAGGTAGATAGATATGTAGGTTGATAGATTGGTAGGTTGATAGATGGGTAGATTGATAGATAGATAGGTATATAGAAAGATAGATGGATAGGTAGATAGATACAATTAATAGATACTGCAGGTTTTTAGGCTACAATAACACAGTAGAGTCCTGACCTTCAGGAACGAGGTAATTTCACAATCACCGAATCTTTTGGGCCCTGTCATGAATGTTCTCTGAGAGTGTTACTATTGTTTGAAGACTAATCTTTCTAATACAAATAAATATAGGCTGCCATTTCATAGCAAAGTTTGTGGTGATTTTAAAGCCATACAGGAGATTCTTAATGTAAGTTGTGCAAGATAGATAGATAGAAAGGTAAATAGATAGATAGATAGATAGGTAGGTAGATAGATAGGTAGATAGAGAGATAGATATATAGAAATGTAAATAGATAGATAGATAGGTAGGTAGATAGGTAGATAGATAGATAGGTAGATAGATAGGTAGAAAGGTAGATAGATAGATAGATAGATAGAAAGGTAAATAGATAGATAGATAGGTAGATAGATAGATAGGTAGATAGATAGATAGATAGATAGGTAGATAGATAGATAGAAAAGTAAATAGATAGATAGAAAGGTAGATAGATAGATAGATATGTAGATAGATAGACACCTTTTGAAACCAGTGACCCACGGCGTATTCAAACGTCTGATACCAAACAAGAGGGCCCTCGCCCATCGGGTGTGTCCTAGCGCACACAGCTCCTGCAACAAAAGTAGAACATATCATAATTACCTTGTACCCATGTTATAAAATATACATTTATCAGAACTGTTGAAGAAATACACGTTTTAAAAAGCGACTTGAATAATCCGTCGCGAACAGCAGTGATGTTTTCTATCTATAAAAAAGTTGACCATAAAAACTTCTATGTGATACCACTGATCATGCTAAACTTCATTGTATGTTACGTAATTGATAAAGTTTTTATGTTACAACCGAGTCTTGCTGCAAATACAAAAGTTAAGGACAGGGAGTTGAGTGCTCAGGATGTTTGGGTATCGGCACAGCGAAGTAGTTTACCATTGGTTTCCTCGCCGTTCTTTCCTCAAGTCTACAAACACACAGTTACTCAACAAATTTTGGGTGGGCAGAGAAGTCACGGACTGGGATTAAAAACCCGAGACCTTTCACACGGCGGTCAAACTAATCCACTGGCGTTCAAACCCGAGATCTTTCACACGGCGGTCAAACTAATCCAATGGGGTTCAAACCCGAGACCTTCCACACGGCGGTCAAACTAATCCACTGGGGTTCAAACCCGAGACCTTTCACACGGCGGTCAAACTAATCCACTCTCAACAATTGATAGTTTAAAGAACCACAGCGTATAAGAATTTCTGCAAAAATATCTTTAACTTTAACGAAACTCTTTGGTTACCTCAACGATAAATCACTTGTTAAATACTTTTGGCGTTTTTTATCTTCCCATTCCTTGAGTAGTTCTCCTCAAATAATCATTCCCGTATATATGTTTTTTTGTAGAGAAATGTCCTATTTTAAAATGAGACTGGATCACAAGAATGAATGATTTCTTGTTAAATGGTTTTATGTATTGACGCTTTCATAAGCAAAGCTCTATATTCAAATGATATTGCTTCGCAGCAATGAGAAATTCCTTGCGTAGTAACCACTTTGTATATGGAAGTTCAAATGTATTCGAAATACTATAGTAAACGTATTGAACCATTGACTTTTCCCTAATTGAATATCGGCATCTCAAATTCTAATCGACACTCGGGTGGGCTAGTACACTGACCTGTGAGAGTGTGCGATAAGTACAAGAATCTTACGCGATCTATGGGCAGGTAGGATCGCGAATAAAAGTGATCTAAAACGAAGTGGGGTAATCAGAAAACTCTTGAAAACTGTAAGGAAGAGATACGTTTCCTTTCGTCTCTTTTACCTCCAAAGTCTGAAAAACTAAAAAGCAGGGGATGCATGGAGCAAGTCAAAGTTTCTGAAGAGAAGATTGGTAGCTCATGATCGCCGACGTCTACAAGTACAATAAACCTGGCACCTACAAGGAATAAAAATAAGACAAGTAGACAGACCTAGGTGTCAACTGACCTATACTGTTGTCCCTGGACATGAGGTCAAGAAGCGCTTCCACCGAGTCCGGAGTGAACTTCACATCAGCATCAGTAGTCAAGATATACGCTTCCTCGTTTGGTGTGGCTGCAGACGCAAACAAAAAAAAAATCACCTCAGCTCCTTAAGATGAGGTTCCCCAACGATTTAAATGTTTAGTTTTGACTATGATGGTAAGGTCGCCTCATATTTAAATGTTCTTTATAAAAGCAAGCTGGATGATGCTCTCATAAAATATTGAACTTTTTACTACAACGGATTCGTAAACTAAAATTGATGTCATTATGGCAAGATTAAAACAAATTAAATTGCATTTTTACAATCATTGTTTGGTATGAATCAGGTGATAGATTGCTATCCTCCAAATGGATCTGCTCCTTTTTTTCGGTCAAGAGTAAGTAAGTTAACAGTTCTACCAGCCCAATATTATCTCTACTTACAAGCGTCAGTGAGAAAATCCAAGACGTAGCTCATATACATAATCTGGCTCCATCGTTTTTTGTTTTTCACCTGCGATGAAAAAACAATCAAATAGTTCATATCATAATAATATTTTATAAATCAATCTTCGAGTTATTAAAAAGAAAAAACAATGTGCCATTAAGACAAACATCAAACTTAAGCAGAGTTTCTCTGGGAAAACCCACTATAAGCCCAAACTCCTCTTAGCATTGCAGCAACTAGAATTAATTCAAGAACTTGAACCCTCTCAAAGGCAAATTTTTATTACAATCATCTAGTTTACCTCCCCAAATATCGAGGTTCTGTTATTTTAGGTTTTAAGATAAAACTATGTAAGCGAGGTCGGCTGTTTGCAAAAAATAACAAAAAGCAACAGCAACTGCGAAAACAAACCAAAACGTTACATTAGGTATTTGAGATTCATGGCAGCCAGACACTGAAAAAAAAACCCCATTAAACTAACAATTAAAAGTCTTAGACGGGTGCTGTGAAAGTGAACCATAGAGATATGAAGTTGTGGTAACAAAGAGGCATGAGGGAAAACAGATGAAGCACAAACACAAAGAGAGCAAAAAAACTGCAAAAATGCTGTTATTGAGACTATAATTATACTTTTAATAGCCAGCCAGATTACTTGGTCCATGGGACTGAATGTATTTTGTCTCCTTTTCAACCATAACATTGGGTTGAACGAGTATAATCATAGCTTTAACATAAACAAACCCACAACGCACAGACAACACACTTAAACAACAATCTGCAGAGGTAATAGCATAAACAGACCCACAACGTACAGACAACACACTTGAACAATAAACTGCAGAGGTTACAACATAAACAAACCCACAACATACAAACAGCACACTTGAACAATAACCTGCAAAGATAACAACATATACAAACCCACAACGTACAGACAACACACTTGAACAATAACCTTGAGAGGTGACAACATAAACAAATCCACAACGTACAGACAACACACTTAAACAACAACCTGCAGAGATAACAACATAAACAGACCCACAACGTACAGATAACACACTTGAACAACAACCTTGAGAGGTAACAACATAAACAAATCCACAACGTACAGACAACACACTTAAAC
>BMAT01001294.1:80969-98562 GCA_019649035.1 Elysia marginata | reverse complement strand
TTTGATAGATCAGTGGCCTTGAAACTACCCCTGAAGGTTACACATGTCAACAAACTCGCCACCCATACCAATGTGAGATAGGCTAAGGAATGTCACGGCTAAGCTTATAATGTTAGTTGGAGGGTTAGGGATTAAGACATCAAGTGTAGCATGAGGCTCGTGAGGCTAGGTCCTTCCTCATCTTGTCTTGGTAACATCATCTGGCCATCATCACATTCCTCAGTCGTTACTGGCTGCTGAATCACACTTACGGGATGTACTTTGTCTTTGTTACTGCTCCTCCCCTTGCCTCCCGTCCATCTGTCTATCTTTCTCTCCTCGAAGGTTAGTGTAGTGTATTGATCTGCCATTTTGACCTCAACAGTGTTTTTTAACCAGATTTACGTTCCCTAAGCTTGCAGTAAGCAAGCTCATATGAAGTGACCTGAACTAGCATCACAGGACCACCCAAAATAGTCCTACTCCCTTCATCTCTTTTAGTTCACTCCTCAACACTCTCTCTCTCTCTTTATCTCTCTCCCCCTCTCTCTCTCTCTCTCTCTCTCTCTCTCTCTCTCTTTCTCTCTCCCTCCCTCCGACGCTTTCATTACCTCCAACTGACTCGGACTGACTTGACTGACTTGCCTGACTGTATCCAGAAGACCAGGGGGGGGTGGCAGGGGCTGGCGACCTGTGGGTTGTGTCAACACAACTTCCTCCTGCAGCTGGAGATTAGCACGTCACTCTGCCAGCCAGTGCTAGATCTAGGTAGGCCAAATGGTCAAACATCAGGTCAGCAAGTCTTGTCAGGTCACCACTCTCCGCTGGCCAGTAAGGGACCACAGATAATTTGGATCACCCAACAGTCACCAGCAGTCAAAACTCCAATTATGCAATAATGATTACTTTGTGTTTTAGTAACAAAGTAAAAGTCCAGGGCAAGGGGAGGCGGGGAGAGAAATGAACGACAGGCTCTAATGACTTCTGCAGATTGTGTCCTGAGTTCAGTTGAATTTCTTTTCTTTCTTTTTTTGTTCCCAGTTTTTCCTTTCACCCTCTCACCCCAATCCTCTTAATGTCTTTCCCTTCTCTCGCTGTTGTTTTCTGGTTATAGGATCTGTACAGTACACAAAGAAGGGAAGAAGAAGACAATGGGGTCGGGGGTCGGCGTAAGGGAGTTAATGCTTCGGACAATTGAGATTTAATAGGCGTAGTTGTATGGGAGAGAGGTAACTTGCATGGCTGCATAGCCTGGGGCACTGTCACTCAACAGAGAGACAGAGGGGGTGGAAGGCGGGGGGAGGGGGGTCTAACACCACTACATACCTTTGCCTGGGCTACAGCTTACCGTACGATAATAGTGTTCCGCTACCGTCACCCTCCATGTCTCTGATAGTTCAGTTGTGTGTTCTGTGGATTTCAGGTATTTTTGTTTGATTGAACTGTTAGGTTGGTGGCCCAAACTTGTTACTCTACAAATCAAATCATTTGGTAGAATATTACATGTTTGTAGATAAGATTTAGTTCTTCAAACCTTGACCGAGAGACATGGGTTGTTGTTTTTTTTCCTGTTGTCGTGGGCCTGACTTAACCTGGATGTGTCACACTGAGTCAGCCACTACAGTGTGGTCAGAGCTTAATGATTGCCTTATCAACAGCTTTAACTCGATTGTTTTATACCACTGATCTGTGGACATTTTTAGAACCAGCGGTAAGATTATATCAGGTTCTAGTTGTTACACTTCTTACTATAGTATAGTACTACATTACGTTATTTTACGATTGACTCTAAGTTTCTTAGTTTTTTTAATATCAGTTGTTTCAATATATATAGCGGAGACCGAACTTCGTATTGAGTGTAGTGATGGACATCTGACTTATCTTGTTATGGTTTAAGAATGACATTTTCCTCCCATTCAAACTCTAAAACAACTAGGAACAATTTTGTACAGGCACACACTATTGACGACTACTGTAAACTATGCGGGTCTGTGTTGACCTACCATAGAAAATTAAACACGCACTTTGTGTACAAAGCAATTTAAATCTTGGGAACTGCTTCTAGTTGTGCGGTTTATCGATTATTTTGTCGCTTTACGATAGAAAAGTTGCTCTGTGAAACATAGGGAACGTTCAAATTAAACCCAGGTTTCAAATCTACGGGGTCGGAATGCACCAGTGTTTACCTCTGCTGTGGTAATGTGCAAGTGTTTAAGCTGTAAAAATAATGGCATATATGTGTTGTTATGTAGAAGATAGTGGTAGCGACAAGATCGACGTGCACCGGTAGTAGAAGTAGTAGTAGTAGTAGTAGTAGTAGTAGTAGTAGTAGTAGTAGTAGTAGTAGTAGTAATAGTAGTAGTAGAAGTAGGAGGGGGATGAGCAGCTGCAGCAAACAGCATTGTTGTAACAATAGAATTCAGCACATTATATGTAGTGCTGTCGTTTCGTTTTATGGTTAAGCACGGTTTTGCCTCCTGAAAATCTGACCAAATTCAATGTAGCGCATTGTAAGCTCTATGTCTCCTACAAGGCTGGAAACATTAACAACAGTTCTCTTTTCTCTGCTGTAACTTGGACTTCAGAGTTTTGATATTCTTGAAGTCACCAGGCTTGTCCTCGAGGCACGGCTAGACGTACTAGACAGCGGTATTTTACCATAGGCATGGGTTTGTTTATACTTCCCCCCAGTCTCAAGGCTCTAGTTTAATGTGAATAGCAAGATCTACACTGTTTTTGTTCCATGCTAGCGTGCTTTTTATTGAATTGCACCAAATGTGTTGTCGATAAAAGGTTTCAGTTAGACTATATATCTGTGGCGAGCTGACTGGTTGTGGGGCTGACAAGAGACATTTTAATCTTGTTTTTTTTTTCTAATCTGAAGCGATGTTTTGATCTCGACTGCCCAGGTATAGCCCAAAACCCAAGTCACTGTGGGTAGATATTTTTTCCGTTGAATTGTCTTCATTAATTTTTTATGATTAATCTTTGTTTTAAGGGGGTAAGATTGCTCATTTATTTCAAATTATATTTTGAGGTGTAATTCTTCTGTCAACTTCAGGAACTTGGTAGAGCAGCATATCATGTAGGTCATTAGAAACTCTAGTCTTTCTACTTCGGTTGCCCAGCTTAGTCGTGTTGTCTAGACGTGACCCCTCTGCTCCTCAGCATCACAAGCTATGTTGCCATGGTGATGCACAGTATCACCATATCGTGTTTTCATCAACAGAGCGTTCATGTGGCTTATTAGATCTGGAGTCCTTGGCTTGACAAGAAAAAAACAACATATCTAGGAAGACTGACGTCGCGCGCTGGTCTTGGACTAAGGGTTTCCCCGGAAGTCGTTGTGAAGTTGATAAGACCAGCAGTCATGTTGACACAGGCAGCATAATACCGGGACCTACAGCGTTGTATTTTGTGTCCTTCCGAGACGTCTCTACTAGAAACAGCACAAGTGTTACTATATCTTTGCAGTGAAGATTTAACGGGTTACAGATATCTCCCTCCTTATCTCTCCTCTATCTCTCTCTCCCTCTCTCTCTTTCTCTCTTTCCCTCTCTCTCTCTCTCTCTCTCTCTCTCTCTCTCTCTCTCTCTCACCAAAGGTAAAAGCGTATCTTCTGCATATTGAAACTGCTAACTTTGTACAATGAATTTTCATGAAGAAAGAATGTCAACCAGGACAGTAAAGATTTTGAAAGATGACGCCCACCCAGCAAGGAAATATTTTTATTTTTTACCCCATGGGCGGAAACAAGCGGCGTTCTAAAGCAAGAAACGATAAGTAAATGGCGTCTTTCACCAAGCCGTAAAACATTTTAATGTGACTAGACTTAAGAAACTATTTTAGTTAACTCTGTTGCGAAATGAATTTCACAATTTAGGAGAGGTTTGTGTTGTGTTGAGCAGGATGGGTTAAGAAGAGTGAATGTATTTTCTTGTTCATTAGTATGGAAGAGAGAAAATGAAAAAAAGATAGAGAGAAGGAGACAGAGAAAAAGGGGGGGAGTGCCTGTCTGAGTATGTGCTTAAGAAATAACATTTTTTTTCCTCAATATTGATATTCTATGAAAGTGGCTTTTGCTAGGACCTTCATGATGTTAGAATCTGTCACCCGGACTGAGCATTGATTGTTTTCAATACGTGTACTTGCTTAACTATTTACGGACTGAATAAAGTTTGAATTGAAAGTGCATCAAATTTTTACTCCTAAGTGTATTCCGCTGTGAATGTGATAAAACTTTTCTTTTACAATATTTTACCGTCTTCTTTTCTTTCTGTGAGAAATGCTAGCTTTTGGAGACTTTAAAAGAATTTTTGGACCTAGTTTTGGCCATGTCTTAAATATGGCAGATCACTTGAAAGGCTTTAACCAAAAAATTGTTACAGATTATAAGCCTCCATGATCAAGCGAAAATTGAGCTCTTTCTGAATTCTTACCCGATGACGAATTACAATCATCCAATCAACACTGATCGATCAATGATCATCGGAAGTTGACCCTTTGATGATGTTGTAAACGGGACCTGCACGTAGATTGATGCGACATTCACAACCCTAGCTCTAATCCCTGATATGTGGGGTTGACGAGACCTGACACTAGATCTGGCTACAGTCGTAAAAAAACAAGCTATCACTATCAGTTACCACTGGGCTCGGTGTTTATTTCATCGACCGAGTAATTATAGTACTCTGTACCGAGCCACATGATGGTGTTTACTTCTTTCTTCTCCCGCCGACAGACTGGCCTCGGGGTCAGTTTAGCCTTCACTATCATCTTTCTGAACCTCTCGATCATACCACAGTACACAATCTAGATACAGATCTAGTGTTTCGTGTGTTTAGCCTGCCCCCGACTGGGCGGCTTTCGCATTTTAGTCGTTGTATAGCAGCAATGCATGCACCCAAAATAAACCGCGACTACATAACTGTTATTTAATGCCGGTAATTTTTCAAAAAGTTTTTGCGTGGATAAGCTATTGAAAGTCGGTTGTCCCTCGTCTTTAACTACTTGCTCTAGAATCTGAATACCGGCTCTGTGGCTTAGAGGTAAAGACACTCGCTCAGAGATCGGGAGGTACGGGTTCGATCCCGGGCCGAGTCCAACGAAGGACTTTAAAATTGGTGTTAGTAGCTGATCCGCCTGGTGTCTGGCATTATGGATTTAGTGCTAAGTCTGGTCGGCCCGGTGTCAGGATAGTGTGACTGGGTGTGGTGTATGCAGCGCTCCGTACAGTGTGGCAGCACGCTTTCAATTGTCCCAAGCGCCGTCTCTGATATAACCTTGTAGTTAAAAAGAGACGTTAAAATTCAAACAACCTAGATTCTGAAAAAAGAGGTTTAGAGGGGGATTCGATCTTACATGGTTTTATGTCTGTTGTTGAAAAGTTATGTAAGTTATTTATGACGACTGTGTGACTGTGACTAGTGTGTGCTGGGTAACCTCTGAACTTTGAAAGCTACAGAGAAGCTTAACAAATTGTTTGTCCAACTACAGTGTTATTAATACAGTGTTATGGCAGTTAACCTGTGTGTATATCTATGTGCACCCCATGAAGTGTGTCTAAAGTACGGACAGTATCAACAATCTCTGAATGTCAACCCGGTGCGCTCTTCTAATTGCCGGCAGGTCATAACGTTAATTGTTTTCCGTCACCTTGTGTTTTTTCCCCTATCTTTCCATCTCCCACGCTGCATTCTCCACCGTATAAGTGAGTACATAAGTGCATTTTTTAGAACTTATCATAATCGCGTTGGTTTATTCCGTGTGTCGAGTCATTAAAAGTTGGTTGTTTGTTTTTGTTGTTATTGTTGTTGTTGTTGTTGTCTTCTTTACATGTACCAGCTGATTAGGCTTACATAATGCAATGCAGCAAAACTAAGTTTTTCATCTCGACTTACTCCAGTATGCCTTGGACAGGCCGGTATGCCTTGGACTTTTAGGCCAGTATGCTTTGGACTTAGGCCAGTATGCCTTGGACTTAAGCCGGTACGCCTTGGATTTAGGCCAGTATGCCTTGGACTTAAGCCGGTACGCCTTGGACTTAGACCAGTGTGCCTTGGACTTAGGTCAGTATGCCTTGGACTTAGGCCGGTATGCCTTGGAGTTAGGCCGGTATACCTTGGACTTAGGCCAGTATGCCTTGCGTGTTTCCCACTATTCACTCGGCGCTGTTCAGGTCAAGCTTTACAATACAACCCATTATAAAACATATTTCGAGTGATTTATGTTGATATAGCACCACGATGAGATTGCTATCTCTGTCATAACCCCATGGGTGTATCCTACCAAACCCGTTCAATAATTGGTTAACTGGCTCGTTGTAAGGCGTGACAACGGTGAAATGATGGCCAATCTTTACTCTGGGTAGGATCGTCACCAGTAAAACAGAAATAACTGGATAACTGACGGATCGTTTATGGCTTCTTGGGTGACTGTTAGTCACTGTATGTCTTATTTCTATCTTTGTAAGTTTCTCCTGTCAGCCATGTCAGATATTGGAAGGTTACAAACATTGCTAATGTGACTGATTGTGGTCTTATAATCACTTGGTTAAATTAGCTTACTTGATTGGAGTGATGACATTTATGTCAGGGTAGTGATGGTGGTGTCATTGATTGACACCAGGGACAAGCTGGAAAAAGTATGTCGAGAACAATAATAATCTTGAGATGGTGGGGATAGAGAGTATTATTAGTGATGTGTTCTTTGTGTTTGTAGCAGCAGGAATAGGAGTGAAGCCCGCGCAGTAAACTGTTGTAGTAGGAGAATTTGAAGTGTTGGGGCTAGTGATGGTGGTTTTGGTAAGGTCTCTCTCTCTCTCTCATCTCTATCTCTTTTTCTCACTCTATCTCTCTATCTCTTTTTCTCACTCTATCTCTCTATCTCTTTTTTGTATGTGTGTGTGTCTCTCTCTCCCGGAGAATCCAGTACTCATGTAAATGCTAGATGACTTCGTACATGGAAAAAGAAGCCATGCGTAGATCAGATGGCAGTTTGTACTAAAACATTGGTCTTGTCAGAATCCATATCAGTTGTAGAGCTACTTACCCAGAAACGATGGTCTAGCTCCATATATGGACACGAATGTCTACGCACCCATTCGGCCTTTAAGTGTGTGAATGTTGATGAAGTGTAGAACACTAGGACAGTTACAGCTTGACAAAATCATTCGCTGTAGTCACAAGTGCGGCGCTTGAATCATGGGATAGGAGGCGAGACAAGAGAAGATTTGAGTACATCTACATCTAGATCGAGATCCTGAGATTTGTTTTATTCTAAACTTTCTTGGCTGCCGGTCGTGGCGGGTCCGTCAGGACACGTAGTGATGTGATTACTCAGATCTAGGTGGGCTAATACACATGGCCTTCACGATGCTAACGGAGCTGATCTGCTCGATATTGAAAACGTGGACTGCTCATACGTGTGCCGGGAGCTACAGTTTATCAGGCTCGCTATTAAATGGTCTTCACATGCAATTCTGCCGCATATTTGAAATTTGTATAAGGTTTGAATTCTTCACGTGCTTACGGTGGGTTTACAAGTGTGTATTGGAGGACTGATATGGCAGTGTTGTAGACTAACTTGGATTTCGTGTGTTGGAAAAATGCTCATGGCTGTGGTGTTTTTGATTGAGCTGAACACAAATGTGGAGGTTTCTTGCCCCCAATGTGTCAATGCATTATTGCGTCATCACATGTATGTTCATGACTTATAAAGTTGGAGACTCTTTAGTACGTTTTACAAGCAGGGAACATGATCTAGTGAACAGGTTTTGTGTCAATGTCGTCCAAACTGTCTGGGGTGTGGTAGTTTAGCTGATGGTTCTGTGAATGCGTGAAAATACTGCTCACTTTCACTCAGAGCTTTGGAAGTTAGCTCACCTGGCCAGCCAGCCAACATCTTATTCTTAGTTCTTAAGTACGGTATATGAGGTGTGAGGAAAGTACTGCTTGATCAGACCTTTGTTAGTAATAGTACCAGTAGTCTAGTCTTGTGGATCCGCGGGCCTGAGAGATTCGTAGACAGAACATTAAACTAAAGACAGTGTGAACAAGTTAACTCGAGGCTTTTACTCAATTTATCATTACGAAAATGATGGCTGATACAGCCAGGTGGACGGTATAGACCTCTTGACAATCAGGGTCTCAGAAACAAGTTTATCATTGCCCCGTTTGGATTTGTGTGTGATTTTCTACTTAAATTTTTTGTTCTTTTATTTTTTTATTATCATTAAAAACAGCTGTTACTGCGTCCTTACTCGTCAACACATCCTTCTTATTCCAAGTTAGTGCAAGAAATTTCCATAACCATTTAAGCCTTTGAATAGTCCTTGTTGTTGGTGGCAATGAGTCGTGGACCCCATGGTCCGTGTGTAGATAACTCTTCGTCTAGCTGATGTATGCACAACACTACAAAGATCCGAGATAGTTTGAGCACATCTTTCTGTTTTTGTTATTGTGTCACCGGGACTGCCTTATTGTACAGGTTGTAATCTTAGCCTTTACAAGAATGTGTGGAATTTACGTGAAATATGATCATGATAATGTCACGGCTTGGTTAAGGTAGTCGCAGGATAATTCTTATGCGTAAGTCTCTCTCTCTCTCTCTCTCTCTCTCTCGCTCTCTCCCCCCCCCCTCCTCTCTCTCTCTTTCGCCTGCACCCATCTATCCGTGTTTTTTTCCTCTTCATTATTATTTGATTCTTCATGTAACAACACTTTTTTTTTTATTTTCCTCAGTCTTTCTTTTGTACACGTACACATTGTCTTTACATCAGAGTGGTACCCACCAAGAGTATTTCTAAAAAATTCTCCATCTTACCTTATTTTACTTTTCTCTTGCAACACAATTCGTCAACAATTTTCTTTTCGTTGAGCTATCATTTCCATGCTATCATTAGAAAGTGACTCACACTCTCATTGAACAGTACGCCTCAATAGGCTCGGCACTCCCCTGAAGGCAACTGCCTTGTCACAGTCATAACATGTTTTTGTTGTTGTTATTTTCCCTTGATGGTTACAGTCATTATCATTAAGCTTAAGGTCACACGCCCCCTTTTTCCCGGTGATGTGTAGTAAAGTTGCTCAGAGCTCCATTGATTGAGAGTTTGCAGTGCAAGTTTCTGTGACGGTTGGAGCAGCTGAGCTAAGGCAGTTCTGAAAACTTTCTATTCTGGGCCTGGTTCTCAACAGATTTCCCAGAAAGCATTGCTGTTTTTATCTTTCTCCCCTCTTTATCTCTCTCTCTCTCTCTCTCTCTCTCTCTCTCTCTCTCTCTCTCTCTCTCTCTTTTTCTCTCTCTCTGTCTCTTTATGTCTCTCTCTCTTTATCTCGCTCCATTTCTCTTTTTCTGAGTCTTTGAAGAAAGTATTGAAAGAGAGAGAGAGGTGTAAATGTAAACCACATAAATGATTTTAAAAAATTGTTACTCCATTCGATTCCTTTTGTAAACTTTCGTGGAGAAAAAAATGAGTCAAAAAACATGAGATCAGTTATGGTTATTGGGTTCAAAATCGAATGGGTTTTATTTTTTACTAGTTTTGTAAACAGCCACCTGCTAAAAAAATTATTACTCCTTAAAAAATTATTACTCTTTCACTTACGTCAAACTGATTTCCGTGTCTTTTTTTTCAGATCATTGTCTTAATTAAACCAATCTCTTATATTCGTAGGTCTGTGCATCACATTAAGGACGACCTAAATCTCGATCTGCCATGGTTAATTTGTTTAGTTGTAACCTTAGAAGGTGTGTGTTGCAGTGTGGTCGTGTGTCCATTCTGTAACTGTGACGAACTGACAGTGCGTCGCGCTGGAATAATTTGTCAACGTCAGATCTTGAGCCAGTAACACAGTCCGACTGTTGCGGTACGTGTGGGCATCAGATAGAAAACATAACGTGAAGCATCTTGTAGTTGGGCCATGACGCTACCGAGACACACGACACCAGAGAGAGAAGAGAGAGAGAGAGACTTTAGTCTTTCTGAGGATACAACATACAGCTACAAGTGACAGTCGCCACATCACTCAATCAGCTCACCTGTCAGTCTGTCCGACACACTTCAGCATAGCAATTATGTCTTGCTCTGGCAGCCAGCGCAGTAGTATTCAGATCAAGTAAATAAAAAGAACAAACTGCTGACCTGATATCGATAGTGGATTGGGTTTGAGAATCCTGGCCCCCTATCTCAATGTTATGGAAATGAGAAAAAAAAAACACTAATTCTTTTCTTACGCCATTCTTTGGTATCTCCATCTAGCGTTGTCTAAACTGTATCTAGTTGAGTGGGAGAGTTAAAACAAGTTTGGTATCATGTCAGGACAATGTCATAGAGAAACTATATTTTGTAGGCACAAAACTTCAGTCAGTCCTTTTGCATTTTGTCTGCTTCACCGGGCATTTCTTAAATCATAAACTGTTTTCATTCACCCCTTCCTTCCCCTTTATTCTGTTTCCTTTTTTTTTCACCCACACAATACCACAGCTCAATCTTATTTTAACAATGAAGCTATAGACTTTCAGTTCTCACGACTGTTGTTGTTTCCTGCCTGGCTTGACTCAAGTTGACTGTGTGGTTTGTATCGAGGTCGCCTCCCTCCCTCGCTCCCCAGACTCGACCTGTTACTTGTTGCACGGCTGGCTACTGTTGCACTTGACAGCAAAGAGCAAATCAAACTAACTCCCCGGCCAGTCCCGACCACTTGTTGTTTCCCCTGAGAAAATTGATTGCGCCGTTTTGTTGTCGCCAATTAAATGACGAAAGTTTGGAGCTGTTAGGGGCTGTTGGCGGAGTTGTTTTAAGTAGCGTCGCGGAGAAACGGTCTCCCAGTTAGGCTTACAATCGTGGTGGTGGACGATAGTCGACAGTCCTACACAACCGCCAGTTTTAACTCTGTTCTCAGGTCAAAGTTTGTAAAATGAGTAGAATGCTAGAGCCTCTGGTGGTACGTTCTGACCTGTATCACTGTACATGTATATTGTTTTCCTATTGAGGGCTCCGGCAGATGGATTCTGAGGGCAGCTGATTTATCCAACAACAATAATATCGCAATGTAACCATACATAGATATTTATCATTTCTATCGTTATCCATTTGTTGACATTTCGTTGAAATTTCTTTTATTTCTTCTACAGAACTTTGTCCAGAACTTGGGATACTCTCAGATGAATTGACCGTTATCGCTAAGTCGTTGGTGACCACATACAATACAGGTGTCTGACTGTGGACTTGTTCGTTCATCTGACTGGATCGCCTGGCTAGAGCAGCACTTGGACCTGTCGACGTTTCAGATCTGAGGTTTATAAAAAGGGCCATAAAACACAAGTTTTCTGTGCTTTGATGGAAATCTCAAGATAGAGTAGCCCATCTTGTGGCACGCTGGGAATTTTTGCAGGAGTGATGGACGTTGGAGTCTGTTGCCCGCGCCATTGTGGCTACCGGAAGTGGTGAAAATTTCATGTTGAAAATTTAAATTCTTTCTGACTTTGGATATATGACTACATCACAAAATTAGCCGATGCCAGTTTTTGAGTGTGGATTTCTAGTTACAAACAGGGAAATAGATCTGCGTGCTACAGAAGAACATTGATTGTCTGAGACAATCCTCGTGTGAGCAGACGTGAACGTGGATGTGGTTGTTACTGCCCTTGTCAAGACCACAAATAACTATTCCAGTTCAGTAAACCAGACGATTTAGGTGCCTACGCGCAGACTTTTATCTCCACCTGTCTTAAAATGGCTGCCATGCGAAAAGGTATGAATAGTGTGGGTTTTATATTTACAATTTTATCGTTCCTTTTAATATTTTGCATTTTAGCTTTCTTAACTTTTCATTTCCAGAGGGGTATTGAATTGGGATTTGTCTACAAGCCTAACACTGTTCTCACTTAGCTTATGTAGAGGCTAGTTATGGATTAGAGTGCTGTTGATTTGGGTATTTTCCTACAGATATTATGTTTTTATTCGTTGCTTTCCTCCTAAAATCTACCCACCATTCTTGATATGAGGAAACATTTAGCGCATCTTTTCCTTCAAATCTGTGTATTTTTCATCATCGTTTGCAATTTTTTTTTAGCTTTTAATACTTCCTTAAAGTACCTAGTCGTTTTGTTTTTACCTAAAAAGCTTTTCTGTACATTTATTAACATTCCAGTCTTCAGTTTGTTTAGTTTCGGTGACCTCAGTATATTTCCTAAATTCGTTTGGTGTGACTTCTGACGATCCCAAAAACACGCAATATTTCAGGTTTTAGTAGGAAGCTTTGGCCGTCACGTCCTAGATTCTATACGTTATCAGGTTGTTTTCCTTCCTGTATGGTTCTGTTACACAATGAATTCAGAGCCACTGGGGTTTCCCCCAAGTGATTGCAGCTCGAATTATTCATGAGCACAAAGCCAATCATCACGGTGTGTACATGTCCCCACTGTGGTCTCTCCTTGGTTATAAAATGTCAGTGTAGATTGAGATCTGCCGCTCTCAGTAACGGTTGCAACAGAAACAGGGGAGGATAACCCAGGCGTACGTTACTTGTAGGCTGACATCAAGTTAATCCTCTTGATTGCTCTAATTTACTGATGGGTTTCTCTTCTGGTTTGGTTGAGATCTAGTTGATCTTGATGTTTATCGCATTGTTGGATGCGCTGTGTGCTTATCTTGCTTGCATCGTGTCGCCCCACCCCCTCCTCCTCCCAAAATATCCCTTGCTTTACAATGCAGCCTTTATGTAACGTCGCATGCTTACCATTGTACCACCCCCTTCACTATTTAGCGTAAAGCTATAAAGCTTACATGAAAACCGATCCAGTCCATTGTTTGACTAGTATGAAAGCATCATCATAATATAAATACATGTATTTATATCATCCGTTTTACATGTATTTATGCCCCTCCACCTATTTTGCGTGCAACTAATCTTGCCATTTTATGTCATGATTTCTTATCGTTTTGTGTTTGAATGTTTGGGGGATTTTTATCATTGGGTGGACTTTGCTTACACTTATACGCAGAGCTATCAACCTCTTATAGTTATAAAATGGCTTCAGTACTTAGCAAATCTTAAATAAAAAACGCCCATGTCAGTACTGACTGTGAGAACAAGTTCCAACAAAGACCAGGTATATTAATTGGGCCATCCAAAATTATGAGGAGGCCACTAGAAGAGGGTGCTAATATTTGATTTCAGACGTCCTGGCTTATTTTTAGGGAAGTTATGAGTTTAGATCATCCTAATCTTTTAGTGTAAAAAGGATTTAGTGGATTTTCAAAATGATCTTAATGTATTTTGTGGACAGAACAATTTCCTTCGCGTTTTGTCCTTCAAAGATTCCCCAGACATAGCTCATTTCAGTATTCTAGGATTGACATGAGTGCTCCAGTGTTTTAATTGTGATTCTGGTACTAAAATACTGAAATGTGTCTTGGTTGGCAGCTCTTCTGACGGCGGTTTCTTTCCTATTTTGTTTAACGTAGGTATATAGCTTTATAAATCCAAGTGTGAACGGCTTTTGTTCCTCTGTCTCTGTCTGTCTGTCTGTCTCTCTGTCTCTCTGTCTGTCTGTCTGTCTGTCTCTGTCTGTCTGTCTGTCTGTCTCTCTCTCTCTCTCTCTCTCTCTCTCTCTCTCTCTCTCTCATTCTCTCTCAACCTCCTTCTCACTTATCCTGTTGAAGCCACTATATCCACTCTATCTAGAACAACATAGCGCCCCTCTAGAAGAACTGTGGACATGTTTTGTGACCCGTCTTGTCGGCACCCTTCTCAATCTCATACACGTTATGTTTCCTCAAGCGACTAGACTCTAATTCTCTGGCCGCATTGCCCATGCTTATCTGGCAGATGAACCCCATACCGCCGCTGCTTTCGCTGGTAGCTGTGGCAACAAGATGGCCGCCACGGATGGTGCTAGCCCCACGTACGTCTCCAAGGTGACAGTCGTGCCCTTGAGGTCAAAGGTAAGAGAGGTCGTGGACACTCCAGAAACGCCTTTACCGGACTACGAGGATGACACGCCAGGAACTAGTAGCTCGAATTCCGGCCAATCTGCCAGCCAAAGAAACTCCTTCAAATTCGTGACCAATTTCCACAACATCATCAGCAACATCAGAAGAATAGGTATCCTGGCAGTACACGTGGGTTCTCTCTACTCACCACGCTCGGTTCTATACAACAGATTAGACTCGGTCTTGCTAACACTGTACACCTAGGCCTAGACCTGTCTCAATAATAACCAGGTTACCCCGAGGCTCGTTTTTGCCTTTTCATTGGTAACATTTCTTACTAACGGATATTACAGTAGGCCTAGGACCTGTAACTGCTGCTTCATGTATCCTGTTGCTAATGGCATGTGTGTATATATATTTATATACTTTGAAGAATTGTATAACGTGTTTCATCTAACCTATAAAAACAATATCCACCGCACCTGCTGGTTTCTGTACTAACTGTTGGTACTGATACATCACCTACACCAAATCATCGGGCAAATTTGAGGTTTCTAGTAGGTCTAAAGTCTGGGTATTTCTGGCGATACCACGCAGTATCTCTCTACAAGTTTAACAAAAAAAGAAATAACTTCAAGCACAGGTTGTAGTCTAACATGAGATAAACTCTGTGGGCTATTTTTTTGTTGATCAACTGGTAATCTTGTCATAAATGTACGATTTAAAAACGCTATGGGTGCTCTCGTGACATCGGTCCTCGAACTCCAAGGATTTTAGTTTTCTTGCTGTTAATACACTGTCTGTCAATTTCACCAGAAACCATGCGTGTCATTTATTATAATGTGATCTATGTAACTCATCTTGTAACTCGCTGTTTCTTTTCTTTCTGACTTCAGTTATCTTAACTTTTCATGTTATCAATTTTTTTCTCAGTTGTCTCCCTTACCACCAAAGGGAGCATCATAATAATGTCGAATATAATCGCTTGTATTCGTAGTCTTTTATGATGAAAGTTGGAGCCTAAAAAAGAAATTTGATGCTAGTTTTCCAGTGACTACGATCTATTTACTTCTTTTTGCACATTTTTTACTCAAAATATTTCACTCGATCTACAGAGGACTCTATCAACTCTTGATAAAAATGCTTTACGAAAATAATCTGTGGTTCTAATCTTGACAACAATTGGTGGTAGGTCTATATAAGATTTATGGAACTAAGAACCATTGGTTATGTTTTACTCTTTATGTTACTGCATAGTCCTGTGTGTTTCCCCGCTTGTCTTTAACTCTATATTCTTCACCTACCCCCACCCCCCATCCCACCTCGCCTCTTTCCTCTCTCTTCTTTTGGTATAATTATGTGTCTTCGTTACCTTCAGATTTCTTCACAATTTCTTTGAAGTCATGAGTTTCAGAGCCTGCAGCCGCGATTAGAGATCTTAATGATGACGATAATAATTATAACTATAATAGTTATAATAATAGTCATAATAATAATAATGATAATAATAATTATAATATAATAGTATAATAATAATAATAATAATAATAATAATAATAATAATAATAATAATAATAATAATAATAATGATAATAATAATAATAATAATATAATAGTATAATAATAATAATAATAATAACAATAATAGAAATAGTGATGATGAAAATACTAATAATAATAATAAGTAGTAGTAGTGTTTTTATGCTGTCAAATTGTTTGCTCCAGTATAAGAAACAATGTTAGCCATGGCTGTTGCACTCTTATTTATATAGAAGGCTCACTTGACAATCACATGTTTCGGAACCTTTTGTGCTGTTTTGTTTGTTAGTTGTTGTTTTTTTTTTTGTTTTGAGTTGTTTTTTTTTCGTGGTGAACCTTTTCCACTAATTCCAGACCTGAAGAATTTTCAGTGCTACCACAATAGCCACAATATAGCTGTAGGACCAGAAAATCACGCCAAAAATACATCATACCATCATTATTATTTGTGAATCGTATTTTCCACGGGCTTTTCTCGTTGTTATCTCCCCTCCGTGAAGCGATCAGGATTCGGGTTTGCCAGTTTTGAATAATTCATGAGCGGCTGCGATTTTGCCATCAAGAAACATTTTAGTTCCAATCGTGGCAGGACCGGACGGCAGTGTGTTCGGCGTATTTAGCGCTCAGTGTGTGCCCTTTAACATACAGTCAACTGTGAGTCAGTAACGCTATAGTTTGGGAATGAGAGGTCGTATGGTTCAGATCTCATCAGAGACAGACTTTGTATGCTAGTATCAATCAAAGCTCTCATATTACCAGACCGGCCCTGTGGCCTAACGGTAAAAGACACTCGCTCAGAGATCGGGAGGTACGGGTTCGATCCCCGGCTGAATC
Source organism: Elysia marginata (assembly GCA_019649035.1). Taxonomy (NCBI): domain Eukaryota; kingdom Metazoa; phylum Mollusca; class Gastropoda; family Plakobranchidae; genus Elysia; species Elysia marginata. Next base: position 82,274 of record BMAT01001294.1, on the reverse strand, counting down.
AAACCAAGGACTTTAAAATTGGTATTAGTAGCTAATCCGCCTGGTATCTGGCATTGTGGATTTAATGCTAAGTCTGGTCGGCCCAGTGTCAGGATAATGTGACTGAGTGTGGTGTATGCAGCGCTCCGTACATCACAGTGTGGCAGCACGCTTTCATTTTGTCCCAAGCGCCGTTTCTGATATAACCTCATACATGTAGTTGAAAAGAGACGTTAAAATTCAAACAACCAAACCAACCAGACTCGGTGTGAGGGCAAAATGTATCTACCTTAGAGTTAGTGTCAGTGGGAGACCTTGGAAGGGTCTACATCAGATTAGTCATGACGTAACGTTAAAGCAACTGCTCCTCAAATAGCTAAAAAGTTATATTGGATGGTGGAACCCCTCCTCGATCACGTTTTGGTTGTTATTGGTGCTTTGGTGAATAAATATAATACTATGTGGGTACGCCACTTAACCGACAGTGTATTCATTTCTCACATACAATCACAAGCCAAATCTAGGTTTTCCCTAGGTGGTTGTCATGTCTACTGTATATCATAATTCCTGTGTTTATCAACGCTTTAGCCTGACGGGAGTTTCATCAATGAAGACACTTCCATGTGAAGTTCCAGTGGCCCTGGCTATAGAAATAAGATTATCACTCCACGCGACCTGGTTTTGTTTAATATAGGATTTCCTAGAAATTGTAGAATGCTACCTACAATTGATACAATGCTAGAACTGGCAATTAATACGCACCGCTCAGAAAATAATACGTGTACCAGTCTTTATCTTTGATGGCGTTCGATATGATCGAGGCTAGAACTGACAATTAACACGCACCGCTCAGAAGATAGTATAATTTTGTATGACACTGGATATTTTCATGTGTAGTATTCGATGTTTTTTCACAGTTTTTACCATGGGCAGTCACGAGATCAATGTAGAACTGTATTTTTGTTTTAAGAACAGCCTTAGTGGCAATGTTTCCTCATTCTTGCATTAAAGTAACCGCTAGGTCAACTGTTGTCTACCCATTCTGTGAGCTCCCATGTAGATCTAGTGATGTACTATACGTCTATGTGTAACCCCATTCTAACCAGCCTCAATGTACACCAGTGTAGAAATGCTCGTTACCTCTGATTTTCTCGATAATGTAGTGTAAACACCAACCATCTTTCTCTGTATTCTCTGTGACCTTTGTTGACCTCTCCGCTTTATTTGCTCTAAGGCGACGCTGGTCTTTATCTCAAACAAAATGTAAACTCTTGAGAAAAGGTATTAAATATAGTATTTGTAAGACCCTCTGTCAATAACTACTGC
>BMAT01001294.1:19983-32367 GCA_019649035.1 Elysia marginata | reverse complement strand
TTCCGGTCGTCTTTTCTCGGTTTAAGTTCTTACTTGAATAAGTTTATAATTTTTTCGACTTTTTTGTTGCTGATTGTCTGGTTGAAGAAGGAATACGGAAATCGGAAAAATCGGGGGGAGACGAAAAAATCGGAATTCCGATTAAAATCAGAAAACTTGCATCCCTGACATTTTAAGGGTGTTGGAATGAAAATATCCAACAAATTATGGCACAAGATATCCTTAAGGTTTTGGCTGAATGCCGTAACAAACGTTCTTGAACTGCAAGTATTCATCAATGCCGTGCTTTCCGCCCTCACTTCCAAGACCAGACTCTTTCCAGCCACCAAACGTCGTCTCTGGGCCTGTCATAGCTGACTCATTTACACCAACCATTCCAAACTCCAGAGCCTCCGACACCCTGTAAGACTGACTGATATCGCTTGTGTAAAAATAGCCTGAAAAAAAGGGTGTAGTATTAAAAGAAAAATTAGGTAGATTTTTCTACTTTTTTGTTGTTTGCTTTTATTGCCTTCTTTCTTTTAAAAAAGGGTTTTATAAAATATGGAAAAGAAAAAAAACCATTTAATATTGAGGAAAAGGTAAAAATCATTTTATGTCAACTGCATCACAACAAATATTCATACATTGTTTAGAAAAAGAGAAAACTTAATTTTTTAAAGTGAACTAAAATCAATGATTTTCTCAAGTAAATGGATACAACTTAGATTCAGGGATAAATTGCTAGGACTTATTTCGTACTATTGTTAGAAGCAATAAGAAACAAAAATCCACTAAATAAGCTTTCAAAATTAAATGTCTCAGCACAGGAGCAAATTTTTTTTTTCTTCGGAAGAGCAGTTCTTGCAAACCCTGTACGGTACACTTTGATCATATTTTGTAACTTTGTTTGCATATCAACCCATCATGTAGAGACAAATTGACTTCATTAAAATAGAAAAAAAAAAACTTTCTTTTCAGAAATTCAGTTTTCATCTAATTTACAATAATAATGTGAACTTTATTAGAAAAATCTATGTAAATTTTCAAAATTGAAAGAAAAAAAACAATAACATTTTTTTCATTTATTAAAATGTGACAAAAATAGTACAAGTAGGCTAATGATTGTCAACCACTTTGTTACACAGACATTTTCCTTACTTGCTAATCCATAACTTGTACTATTTGCAATTGTGACTGCTTCTTCTTCTGTTTTAAACCTGAGGAAAGAAAATCATAAAATTTTGGTGATGACTTGTCCTGATTTTCTTCAACAGATATAGAAATCTTGACTCCAATTCCAACTTAGGAAACAACTATCAATTTCATGAGTAACATCATAATTTTATTGTAGAAAAGGGGATACTTTAAAATCTATTTCCCAACCAAAGAGAATGAATCCGAAAATGGAAATTTTAATTTGAAAAAAAAAAGGCTTTTACAAGTACATATATTCCTCTTTTCTTCATATTTTAAATCAAAGCATTTATATTTACTTTAATTATAAACCAACATACAGATTGCATGTTAAAAATAGTTCACAACATATACTAGAAAGTGGAATATCTCTACACACAACTTTAATAATTCAATGCCCTATTTAACCTTTTTAAGCTCCAAAAATACATTTTGTCAAAATACAAACGTCTTGTAATTTGAAAATTACAACAACTGAGTCATTCACACTGGTTGCAAGGTATTTAATAATATCACAATAACACCTTTCTCTGTCACATGAACCTAAGTTATAAAATTAGAACATACTAATTTGCCCATAACGATCATCTAAAAAGGGACACATAGAAGCTCTTACCTGATGCAGGCAGCTACTGGTCCAAAGATTTCCTCTGTCGAGACTCTCATATCTGTGGTGACATCTGCCAGCAGTGTAGGGTTGAAGAAATGACCTGGGCCATCTTTTCTGGATCCTCCAACAATGACCTTTGCCCCATCACTCACTGAGCTGTTCACTAAGCCTTCAACTTTCTCCACAGCTCGGGCGTTGATGAGTGGACCTTGGGTGACGCCCGGCTCAAACCCGTCACCCACCTTGAGTTGGCTCTCAATAGCTTTAGCAAGAGCCTGGACAAACTTGTCGTAGATTCCCTCTTGCACTAAGATACGATTCGCACAGATGCACGTCTGTTGAATGTAGAGGAGAATAGTTGTAACAAAAGAAAACCTGGCTGGTTCAAACTCTGTATATGTAGGCTTTGCATATTAAAACGTTACAAGAAAGGCATAAGACTGGAACTGCCAGACAAAAAGATCTACAGAAAGACTTGAACAGAACATTGGAGAAGATCCATGGAAGAGGATAAAAAAAAAAAAAGTGGGCAGGCATGCTCTAGTGTTGAAAAAAATTACCCATGACAGAAAAAAATGAAGAGCCTTTGTTTGTAGTTTATATCTTGACCCACAATGAGAGAGGCGATGATACCAATGCTAGCTAAGTATCTAATACCAACAATCAAAACTGTAACAAGCATTTGCGATAGGAAAAAAAAATACTTTTTCATGAAACGGATGGTACTAGGAGAAATGTTTGTTTTCAATAAACATGAGGTTTTTTTTATTTTAAACTCACAGCTTTATGTAGTTTTCTTCTTTCACACAAGGTAGAAAGTCTGCGCCTTCTTTTACTTTGTTTTGTTTATCGTTTTATAATGTTGCTCAAAGTTCTTTAAAACTTTTCTTTTTTAGACTGATTTTTTAAACCAGTCTCCAGTCACAGGACTTTTTCTGGTTTCCAACATGCGTGATTTTGGCCTACCACTGGTTTTGTTTTTAAGCCTATTGAGAGAGATCTGTGGCCATCAAGCATAGAAGTTATACAATTACTTAGCAATAATTTTAAAACACAAAAAAAACTAAAATGTATATTTTACTTTAAAAAAAAAACCTCACAATATTGCAGCAACACTTGCTTTCAAAAACTTATGACAGCACCTAATATTTACAAGATAAATAAGCTTTCTCAACCTTCTTAGATAAATTAAATGGCTGGAGTAAAGCGACTCTCACCAAACATTTGAAGTAAGAACTAAGATGAAGGGTGCTAAATTAGATCAATCAAACATAACCAGAATGAAACCAGTCTACATCTGCATATATATATATTGCTTGACAACTTTATCGCTTGCAGTTATTTTTTTTAATACCGTGAAAGTCATTTTTTATATCAGAAGTCCTTTTTTTTTTCAAACTTAAAATTTATTTTCTTGTTCCTGTGTAAAATTATTACCTCACTATAGGCAGTGAAGGAACTAGTCAGAATACTAGATTGATGTGTTTTAAATGCTGCTGCTCTGCTCTCTCCCTTCAGAAAGTAAATTGGCCTCTCTGAAAACCCATGTAAAGCAATTACAGCATTTTGAGTGGATAAAGTGCTACATAAAAAACCCTCTTTACCTAGATTCATAATATTGATTAATGTGAAATAACCAATGCATCTAAAAGCAGGCAATAATTAATAACTGCTGTTAATTAATACATCTATTCCGAACTGATAAAAAAATTAATAAACCAATATAGGCCTACCTGACCAGTGACCCTGAATTTGGCAAACATGAGACCCTGGATGGCCTTGTCAACATCTGCACTGTCAAACACAATGAACGGAGCATTGCCACCAAGCTCCATGGATGTACGTTTTACTGTGCTAGCACACTGTGACAACAGGATCTGGGGAAAATAAAACAGAATTCATGCTTCATTGCCAAATACAAGATTTTGTTTTGTTTCTGCTTACAGGCATAAGTATAATATATATGTGTGGTACTTCAGAAAATCATTCACATAGGTAAAGTTTTCTATATTCACTTAGTCAATGATTCTCGTGCAGGAATGTTTCCTGAGGCTTATTGTTTTTATTAGAGTTCAATATGTCAAATGTTTCGAAAGATATGCCTTTTTTAAAGTGACAGGGTTTAGGGATCTGGTTTTATCATGAAGTGGTCAGGTCATTAAAACACAAAATGTATTACACTGCAGTTGAACTTTACCATAAAACTCTGTCAGTTGACTTAAAAGGAGCGATACTTTATGTTAATAAAAAATTCACAATTGTGATAAGGTTATCAATAAAGAGTAAGCATAATTTCACTTTATGAGCCTATATCTCTAAACTAGTATAAACTGCATTGAGAGGCGGATATTCCTGGAGCACTACATGTTCAATACAATTTATTTTCTTTCCCTGTTATGGTCTTTCTTCCTACACTTTTACTCTGTGTTTATTTCTTCTAACTTTACATCGCCTCCCTTATCCTTGTATATCTTGCATCATATATTCCTAATTTTTTTTAAAAATCATTTCTTTATGTGTCCCGGCACTCTCTAAAATCTTGGCGTGACACAAGTTTTATTATTAAAGTTAAATTTCTATTCTATTTGACACCTCACGATCATGAAACAGATCTTGTTATAGTAGAGCTCAGTGATCTTGCTAAAATTTTTCATAATTATGTTGTGTTTGCAAAAACAAAACTGTTTTTAATTCTATTCTCACTCCAAGATGCAAGATTAAAATTAATAAGATCACTAAATAATCTGTTCTTTAAACCATTTTTGACTTCTGACCAGTTAAAAAAAACAATACTAAAACAAACATTAAATGCAGCAAGACAAACAAGGCAGTATATTAGCAGATAGGTAGACAAAAATCAAACTGTTATTGTATTGTTTGTAAGGCTCTCCAGTGATTACTCACTTTGCCCACAGTAGATGAGCCTGTAAAAGAAATTTTGGACACTAGAGGGTTCTCGCATAATTCCTTGCCGATCGGTGACGCATTTTCTCTGCTGCTGGTGATGACATTGAACACGCCTGGTGGAACGCCAGCTTGTTCAGCAAGCTGAAACAAAAGGAATGAAACTTACATTTTATATTGAACATAAATGAATTCCGTCTCACTTTTTAAATGGTTATCAAGATTCTTATTAAAGTATGCTCGTATTCTTTCACACTCTGTGTCCCTCAATTTCTCTCTTCTTAATTTCTTTGCTCTTTTTTAGAAAACTGAGAATGCCTTTAGGACCTGAAGAGCCTTTAAATGTTTATTTTATTATAAGTTTGAATTGTTTCTGACTCTTGAATGTGTTAAAGCAAGAAAAGGAAAAGACCTTCATAGAGGCTGTATTCATCAGCTTTGCTAGTTCATGAACTCAGATAAAATACAAATTTGGTCAAAATTGTCCCAGAATAGTGATAGTCAAGAGAATCCTTGAGTAAAACTAACCTCCCCCTTCCATACGCACACACACACAAACAATATAACTATTATGAAGGCATTTCACCAATTTCTAAAAGCTAACAGCTCAGACGAAGCTTTACCTCACAAAGCGCCAGGGCAGAAAACGGCGTATCCTCTGCAGGTTTTGCCACAACAGTGCATCCTGCCGCCAGGGCAGCTCCGACTTTACGGGTCAGCATAGCGCTGGGGAAGTTCCACTGAGAGAAACAGAAAAGAAGACACAAAAATATAATGCTCTGCGCTTCAGACCATTAGAGACTTACTTTTCAAAGAGATGGTTATAGGAAGACCTGTTGCACTCCAACTTTGGGAAGCCAAAGCAAAGCTGCCTCCAATACCAGTTTTCTTTTACAGCTTTCATAATGTACCATAGCAACAATAAAATAATGAAGAAAATGAAAGTAATAAGCTTGAAGTTAGTTACTTGATGACAAAATATGCCTTTCTGAACAATTATCTTGCAACTAGTGCAAATGAGTCAGATGCTGCAATTTTCGTATTCCAAGGTGCTGAAATTTCAAAAAATATGTTTTTCTGAGCATCCGACATTGAAACATGAATGAAATTATCAAAATTATGTACGAAGACTAACAGAAATAATTTTGATTTGAAAGGAATCAATCTAAACATGCCTTCTCAATCTAGAATTTCTGACATCTGGCTCATTTTAACAGGTTGCTCAACAATACTTAAAAATATAGTTGAAAGAACCTTTGATAATATTTTAATTTTTAAAAACATTTTGATTGAAAACGAAGATAAATACAAAACCTGACAAAAGAAGGCCAAGCAAAACATAAAAAACAACATACCGGTGTTATCATGGCTGCGACACCAACTGGCTGTTTGATGACCATTACTCTCTTGTTGCTAGCTGGAGTGGGAGTGACATCCCCATAGATTCTTCTAGCTTCCTCGCTGTACCACTCTAAAAAGTTACTGCTGTATGCAATCTCTCCTTCAGACTCAGGGAAAGATTTGCCCTGTTACCAAAAAGAAAAAAAATGAGCAAGAGGGAAATGATGCAATTCAAAAGAAGCACAAAATTTTGTATCATCAAAGACAGTAGGCCCATTGAAAGTTTTAAACTTCTTAACACTTGGCAGTAAGTCATTTAGTTTACTATTTAATCAAACATTCTTATTGAGACATACTTAAGGAACCTTGACCCTCTAAAAATGTCTCTGAATCTGTTTTGTTGTTTTTATATTTCTATAATATCTTCAATATTTTTTCCAACAAAGAATGAGTGATTCACTTTTAAAACTGATAAATTGGGAAATTAAAAAAAAATAGTTCTTTGTAAATTGCATGCAATAATAAGTAAACCAAGGTATAGAATAAATGGAGTAAAAAACTTAGAAGAATGTGTTTTGAAAAACAATTTTAATCTAACCCATAACTAAATGGCCAGCGAATGATCATGCTTGCTTCGACCTAAAGCTGAGACAAACTCAATATGCGAGAAACAGCCAAGTAAGTTTTATATTTTCGTTTCCCAAATAACACAACAGAAAATATTGTTTCAATTTCTTCACATAAAGTTTAACGCATATGTACAGATTAATACTATTTAAAATACATATACAAAACAGAACCAAACTAATTCTTTTTTTTTATCATTTGAACACTTTAAGCTCGACCAAATTCTTCAGGTCAGTACCATTTCGAGTGTGATGAGAGTAGCCAGCTCTTTCTTGTGTTTCACGCAAAGCTCAAACCAACGTCGCAAGATGTTGCTGCGTTCCTGTCAAAACGACACACACACATATAAAAAAATGGTGAATGGTATTCAAAAAAGTAGTTTCAAATTTGTAGAGTGATTTATTTAAAAATAAATAAGAAATTGAAAGTTTTTAAGGAAAGGCAAATACATTTATTTATTTTCTCTATACGCTTTCCTCTTTGATGTTCATACAATATAACACCAACAATTGGTCAAAATGTAACAAAGTGCTACACTTGACAAATAAAGATGCTCTGCTGTGCTTGAATTTTTGTCCTTGATAGTTAATACTAAGAGGCCACCAGCTCAGATAGATCCATAATTAAAATCACATCTTTATACATATTTTTAGAGTAAATAAAAACATTGATGACCCACTGAGATTTTTTTTAAATTTTAAAAACTCCTTTTCATCAACTAGACTGCAGGCTCAATTTTTGAAAATTTTTGTTTTGATTACAATAGCAGCAAACCTCACATGTCTGGAAATTAGTTATATATATATACATTACTCTCCTTGTGCAATAAACAGACTGTAGTTTTGAATAGACAGTAAAATTAGAAGAGATAAACTGGAGTACTAGGCAGAAATGGGTTCTTTTTTTTTTTTAAGATGTGAAGCACAAGATGAATGAAAAGAAGAAATTCATTATTAATTTACTGGTGTGTACTCAGCAGATCTGTTGAAAAAAAAATATGATTGCTCGACGTAGACATTTCTGTAGCTTATTTAACCCAAGGACCACAGTTTAATGCTTAGCTCAATAAGTAGCAACAGCAAGAAATAGGCCCTATTTGATATCATTCTTGCCAGGTAATATCTCTTGTTTTAAAAGGCCTTTATTAACTGGTCACCAATAGACTCAGCCAAGCTGTAAACATTGAAAGTCATTGCTGATACCTTGGGTAAAGTAGTTTTCCATGATTGGAAGGTTTTGTAGGCCACTTCTATGGCAGCTTGAGCATCAGATCTGTCCATGTCTGGCACAGAGCCCAAAATTTTACCATTGGCCGGGTTGGTCACTGAGGAAAGAACAAACTTTCAATACCCACTACCGCAGATGCGGTACATGTCTTTGCATTTTAAAATTTCCACATTTTTTTTATACAAGTTAGAATTATTATTAAAGACAAACACACACACACACACACAAACAAGCAATGTTTAAAGGCCTTTATGAAGCATGCCATTTTGCAGAGAAGTAATATGGAAAGCCACAATTTGACATCTACAATTATTCCTAGGTTTGATCTGAGCCTTAAAAGGTACAATGACCTCAATCCTCAAGGTGAGTCAAAAAACAAGGAATATGGAATGGATGCTTTTTCCTATGCATGAGTAATGAGACATGGTAAAGTAGCTTGCAAGATGACTGATCATTTCTCAGAAATCTTTATATATTATAAATACTACTTGCACCACATTTGATTGAAAGGTTCAAGTTATATGTGGCTGGTAGTGGATTGAAGTAGGCTTGAGATGAGAATGGCCGCAATGCTTGAAGTTGATATAATTCAAACCCTCAACTCATTTTTGCTTGAGCACTCACCGCAGAAAATAGTGCTCTTTCTTAAAAACCCACTTTGTTTGCACCATGTCTGGCGCGTGTCTACCATCTGCCAGATTACCCATTAGATCAAACACAGCTTGACCAATGTCTACCTGGAATGAACTGACCCATGAGACCGTCGCGTGGCAGTTAGACTTCTTGACGCCCCTCCCAAGCATCTTGCTAAACGCCGCCTAAGCACAGAGCAAACATTTATCGATTACCTGTGTGCTAATTCATTCATATGCCTGAGTGATGCGCTTTCCCTATGTCTAGACCGCAAATAACATGCCGTCAACACTTGATATTGACAATCATTTACGGATTTTTTTCCCGATTAGGATGGTAAAATTTCTTGATTTCACAATGACTTTAGATAGAAAAAATTCCGTTCCCTGGGATTTTTCCCGATTTCACGGAAATTCCCGATTTCGTGGATCGGACTGTATATGAAAACACAAATGCTCAGACTGTTTCAGACAACTGAACAACAAATTGTTTACCTTCAAATGTTTTGCCAGACTTAGCAGACACCCATTTGCCACCCACGTAGGCTTTATCCTTTTGGAGCCCAGCGACGTTTACGCCAGTACTAGCCATTCTTAACACTGGAACTAACTGTACGCTTTTAAATTGGGAAACACTGAAAAGGGCTGTTCTCCTCACAAAGCTGGCCTGAAATAAATAAGAAAAAAAATTCTTTGATATCAAGCATACACCTGTCATTGTATGTATTTTATTGTAATAAAGTGCTAACAAAGGGGCATTTTAAATTTAGTGTAATAACTAATATTCAGTGGAACCCATGCATAAAGTCTCGAAAAATATTGGTGAAAAACAGGATTTACAAGGGGGGCTCTTGGTTCAGGGGTTAAATAGTATGCCAATACAAGCAGGTGTCCTCAAATTTAAAGTCACATGAGAGATGTGGTCTGTGTTGAGGCGGTCTTAATAGAGAGCTTAACTGTATTCATGCTGAGGTAAAATACCAACTTTTTATTATGTTTACTCTTTTTAAAATTGAGAGAGACTTAAAGTAACATTTATAAAATGACGAATGAAAAATCATTTTGGCATGTTACAAAAACAAAATTTTTCCCTTTTTGTGAACATCTGTATTTTATGCCCTTTTAACAACTTTATCTGTTGAATCCATGATTTAAGAGCGCCCCATAAGTGACAGACTTGAAAAATAAAAAATGTGTCCGCTCACTTTGGAGGCTTTTATTCCTGACATGTGATTTATATTTTTTTTGGCTAAAGTTGCAAAGAAGTAAAGAACTCAATTCTGCTTAAATTGATTTTAAGTTGCAAACCCTGTATACCATAATTTATCACTGTTTGCACATTGTAACTACACCTCAACTCTGCACAAGTTGCTTGCTATGTTTTCATTTTTCAATCTCCAAGTTTAGGCTAAGACCTCTTACAACCTCCCATAATGACCACAAAGTCATACCAATTAGGAATTTCAACAAGGATAGCAGAACTGTTAGGAGATGAGGTTTAATCAAGCTCACACTCACAGTAGATGATTCATGCCTTTGTAAACTGAACGCCTGCTTTAGAAGATAAATGAAAATTTACCATGTGTAAAAAAAATTAAAAAGGGGTGAGCCAATATCTTTTGAATATAGTTTTGTAAGACTTAAGCAACAAATAGATGTATAATTTATCAAGTCAATCAAATCACGCCTAATGGTATAATAATGCAGTGCACTTTTACAAACAGTAAAGTAGGGCCTGTTTTAAAAGAAAGTCCTAACATTATTAGAGCTACGTCTTTGAAATCATGCTTTATATCTTAATTTCATACGGTCAAACCCGTCTTGCCGACCACCTGTCTAGGGAGACCACCAGCAGGATTTCCGCACTGGGGTACCACTATTTATTTGAGTCAGAAATTAGGGGAAGGGGCTACTTACTCCTTCATTTCGTTAGTGTTGTTGTTTTTTTTTTACTTATCGGGTTTATTCTTGAGTCTGTTCTGGCAATTTACAACAGCATTAGAATTAATGTGACTTATAAATAAGCTGCTTGACTTGCTTGAATTTTGCATTTTTAAGAAATGCTAATGATGTTTCAGCTCCACTAAACATCCATAATGATGAACCTTATCCATTCAAAGTACCGGGGTAGTAAAATTTAGATCTTACGTTTGGTATGCCATAAAATCAACCCAGACCCATTAAAAATGTCACCAACTCTGTATGACTGAAGCAGGAAACCTGACGGCTTAAGTGGGATGAAAAGTTCTTCTTTACAATTTGTCCATGCAATTATCCAAAGAAGCTGGAGGCATTTTTGGAGTGCTGACCATTTTTTCTTTCTAGAAAATCAGATAGAAATAGAATTTGTAACCGTGAACACAATCAATGAAGTTTGGGCATAGCTAGGGTGGCACCCCTGTGTGGAAATCCTTCCAGACTACCTAAATTGATGACCACTTTTCTATGACTCCCTTGTATTTTTTCTATATTTTTATACTCAGCATGACAACCACCTTAAAAACGCTACCACAAGTAGCTTTTTATTTCACGCTATTCTTTACCATTTCTTTAAAAAACCCTCTCAAGTGCGACTCACTCTTGACTGACAAGAATAAAAAAGCAGCACAGTCCAGAACTCCGACCTGCCCCTCCCTTCCCGTCTCCCCCACCTCCTTGTAACACGAAACATACTTGTTCACCTGTGATGTTTACCAACTAACAAAAAATGCCTGCAGCAACCAGATTGATAGCCTTGATGAAGCTGATACGAGTGTAGGTGGTGACAAGGTGGAGCATTTATAAGCATGCCCCTCCTTCTCGTACTTTGTTGTTTACCGGTGATCTATTTACATGAGGGTTTAGCTGCTTGTTTAGCTGTGGTCACAATGTAGATTTAGACAGAGTGTAGAGCTAGATATAGGTAGCAGTAGTAAGAGACAATCATTTATAGTAATTTTATCAAGTCTGTCAGAGTGTCAACAAAGACGGCATTACCGATGCCATTGATCTTGATAACCGCAGCTTATAATTGTAAATTTTAAAAAATTTTCAGTTATGAAAGAGGCAGAAATGCAACTGGGTGACTGTGTTGGAAAGACATGATTTAAAATTTAATTCAAACGTGAATCCAGAAGGGAATGCTGCATTTAGACAGAAACAAAAAGGAGTGCTTTTGTACAGGGTTTATAAACATGTTGCGCAACATGACCATCTGTCCATCAAGAGCACAATTGTTATAAATAGAATCTAATTGATCTTCAATGATCATCTCTGTCTTAAGCAGGTTTGACGGACTATCGACAATGCTCACAACTTGGTAGAGTTGAAATTAAAAAGAGCAGAATATTTGGAACTAGATCTAAGAATCTAGATCTATATGTAATTTTGATTTTCAAACTGTTATAATTTTACTTTTAAAAGTAAGAAATCTAGATTCTAGATCTATAACAAAACATGTAAGGTTCCGTCATATAGGCCTACTGCTAATTATATAGTGCTATTGCTAGATCTATAGCGTCTGTCAAATCTGGGCCTAGATTCTAGATCAAGATTAGACTCTCTCTTGTCTGCTCGAGCTGTCAAGGCCAAACAAATTAAAGCCAGAAAGAGATCATGAAACTAAACCAGTGCTTAGCAAAAAGCCAACACACGTCACTGCTGACTACCGGCTTTAGAATAGATAATAGATTACATTTTGGGTCATAGATAGACCTACCGATTCACTAGAACTATGCCAAGATTTATAAAAAGATTTTCGACTCTAGATCTAGATAAATCTATGTAGACCTAATGAACTTACCATCACTGCCCCAAGTCCTTATCGTGAACCATGCTAGATAGATCTGAGGGCCGTTGCATAGTGCGAACGTTTGCAAACCGTTTTCC
>BMAT01001294.1:8961-19948 GCA_019649035.1 Elysia marginata | reverse complement strand
TGGATTGAAGTAGGCTTGAGATGAGAATGGCCGCAATGCTTGAAGTTCAGTGTACATAATTCAAACCCTCAACTTATAGTTGCTCCAGCACTCACCGCCCTGCCACTCAAATTATAAAACATAGCTTATACAATTTTACCATGTTGCCATTACGCTTTTGAAAACTTCATACAATACAAAAACAGTTAAATCCTTCCACTGACTAACTCCACTGTTTATTGCACTCTCAGTTTTATAACTGCTATGCTGACAGAGGAAAACAATCATGTATCTGTTAGAATCTAAAAGATCAAACAGGATTGATACAGGTCTGCAAAATCTACTTTTGTGTGTTAAAGGTTTTTATTTAAATTGGCTGACATCTAAGTAAGTTTCGGGAGAACATTATAGGCCTTCAAAAACCAAAATATCAGTCAAACTCTCAAGCCAAAAATCTTTAGCACCCCCCCCCCCCAGAAAAAAAAAGGATGAATTGATTGGTGCGGCAAAAAAAATTAATGAGGTCCGGTTGTACATGGAGAAACAAATGCTCAGACTTTTTAACACAACCGAAGAACAAATTATTTACCTTCAAATGTTTTGCCAGACTTAGCAGTCACCCATTTGCCACCCACGTAGGCTTTATCCTTTTGGAGCCCAGCAACGTTTACACCAGTACTAGCCATTCTTAACACTGGAACTAACTGTAAGCTTTTAAATTGGGAAACACTGAAAAGGGCTGTTCTCCTCACAAAGCTGGCCTGAAATAAATAAGAAAAAAAATTCTTTGATATCAAGCATACACCTGTCATTGTATGTATTTTATTGTAATAAAGTGCTAACAAAGGGGCATTTTCAATTTGGTGTAATATTAAATGGAAGCCCTGCATAAAATCCTCGAAAAATGTTGGTGAAAAACAGGATTTACAAGAGGGGGCTCTTGGTTCATGGGTTAAATAGTATGCCTATACAAGCAGGTGTCCTCAAATTTAAAGTCATATGAGAGAGGTGGTCTGTGTTAAGGCGGTCTTAATAGAGAGCTTACACAGTATAAGTGTATTCATGTTGAGGTAACTAAAATACCAACTTTTCATGTTAACTCTTTTTAAAATTGAGAGAAACTTGAAGTAACAGTTATAATATGACGAATGAAAAATCATTTTGGCATGAACGTTACAAAAAAAACATTTTGCCCTTTTTGTAAACATCTATAGTTTATGCTCTTTTAACAACTTTATTTGTTGAATCCATAGTTTTAAGAGCGCCCTATAACATAAGTGACAGACTTGAAAAAAAATGTGGCAGCTCACTTTGGAGGCTTTTATTCCTGACAAATGATTAATATTTGGCTAACGTTGCAAAGGAGTAAAGGATTCATCTCTGCTTAAATTGAATTGATTTTAAGTTGCAAACCCTCTATACCTTTAGATTTTCAAATTGTTATAATTTTACTTTTATAGACTCTAAGTAAGAAATGTAGATCTAATCTAGGCCTAATCTATATATTACAAAACATGTTACGGTCATGTACTGCTAATTTATAGCCTAATCCTAGATCTATAGCACCTGTCAAATCTAGAATTTAGAGATGTTTAGGCCTAGATTATAGGCCCTAGATCAAGTTTGGACTCTCTCTTGTCTGCTCCACCTGTCAAGACCAAACAAATGAAAGCCATCACGAAACTAAACCAGTGCCTACTGCCTAGCAAAAACCCAACACACATAACTGCTGACTACCGGCTTTAGAACTTACTGATATCTAGATCTAGTCTCTAGATCTAATCTATACCCAAACCACCTAATTTCGGAGTGATAAGCGTTAAATCCAAGCAAGTTTGCAATTTAAACTGTAGTTTTGTAAGTTCTAGATCTAGATCTAGTAGATTACGTGTTGGGTCATTTATAAGCTCAGCTACCGATTCACTAGACAGAACTATGCCAAGATTTATAAAAAGATTTTGAACTCTAGATCTAGATATCTATGTAGACCTAATGATCTTACCATCACTGTCCCAAGTCCTTCTTATCATGAACCATGCTAAATCTAGCCATCGAGGCTTCTTAGTTGATAGTTGATGTTACTACTTTTTACTAGGGTCTAGATCTAGTACCTAAGTACCCACTCTATCTGACTCAGGTCAAATCACAGACTTCCTTAGTCTGTGGGTCAAATCAGCTGTGCTCTGCCCTCCGTCCTCTGACCTTATACCTCTGGCCCAAGCGCCCAAGCAAAGGAAACGGAGAGGCCCAAAACACTGAAATTTTATTTATGTCGACAGTCCCTGAACCAAGGAAAAAAAAGACTCACTGACTGGGACATGAATCTTGATGCGTCTGTACCTGCTCCGATCTAGATCTATCCTAGACTAGCTCGTTTTCAATCAAAGAAAATTGCAAAATTTATCTAAAAGATATTGTCAACTTTAAGCTTAATACGCAAGCCTCTCACCATTTGAAGTTTTTGCCACAGTTAGGCCTAGGCAACGAGCATTGCCGATAGTCTTGGGTATCGATGTAAACGGTTGATTGGAAGTTGGAGTATTCTATAATACAAGTAAGAATAATTAGCCTATACGTACACCTTATCAGAGCTATGAGCACGATTGATAACCGATGATTTTATAATGTGATTCGCACCCGGGTGCCATAAAATAGAAGAGTTGATCTAGACATTGACTTTGTTGCACGTTCAACAACAACGACACTAAACGAAAAATATTAAAGAACAAAACAAAACCGTCTGGTGCAACAACGGTAGGTGTACCGGTACCTGGGCCTAATACGCAGCTATAAAAAAAATGCATAGAGACACTCCTGTTTTACAACTACTTTTACCTTTTCCTGATAAAAGTTTTTACATTTTAATTTTACTACAAGACATTGTTGATACCATCACCACTTACCAAGAAAACACCGCAGTAAGAACTATTACGTGTTGCTGTTATTACATCTACTTACATAATAATATTGCCTAGCTCTACTCTCATTAAAACTTTGTTGGTTGTTACAATAATTCTCTACAGAGTTAAAGGGGGCAGACAAATTGGCAGTGTTTCCGCACTGGGGCGACACTAGAACCCTATTTATGTTACATGTAGTTAATGATTACTCTTTATAACCTTTCATTTCGTCAGTAACAGGTTGTTATAATTAAGAATACTGCATCTCATTGCACAAGGACCTTAATAAATTTAATTTCTAAAAACAAATCATAAAAAATTGCTACCATGAAGTTTAGGCGTAACTACCTTGGCACCCATGTATGGAAATCATTTCATCAAGTTATCTCATTATTACGCTCACATTCTTTTGCCGTACACATTGAATTACACAACTAGATCTGTATGATCTTACGGTAAACTTCCTGTTGCAGTTTACTTGCAAACTGATCGTATGAATTTTTTATTTTCATTTACACATGTAGGCTATGTAATACTCTTTAAACCACAGCGTTACAAAAGAAAAACACATCGACAAAATGGGCTAAACTGTCTGTATTGAATGCAATGCCTGTGTCATGCTCACCTGCTTGTACCGTACTTGTGGACGGCTTGATCTACAGTTTGAAGATTGGGAAATGGTGTACGCGAGACAATCTAAAATAAAATAACGTCTAGGCTGACATTGAACCTTTGAAGGCCAGTCATAGGATTATCTATAAGGCTATGTAGGCCTACTCCAGAGTGCCACAACAATCTCTGATAGGCCGGCGTACCGCGGAACATTTATGTCAGTAGTCTGGCTCGGGAGTGGGGACCTTGTGGTTACACAGTATACTTACACAGTCTGCTTATCAACACTCATAGATAAGATGATTTAAGAACAGAGCATGTCACTCTGTGTCCTCAGCACTCAGCAGAATAGTTGATATCTAGCCTCTTAAGATTCAGCAAGTCCAAGGCGGTCTCACTATTAGCCCAATTACCAAAAACTGAACAACCAAGAAGGCTCTGTCGCCCAAGTTAACAAACAAACCTTTGTAAGAGCATTGTATTGATATTTATAAGTCATTTGATTTTTAAAAAATACAGTAAACATTTTTGCAGATGACACCAACGTCTACCTTAAAACTGATGAAAGCGGCGCCACAGAAATCTTGCAGGGCGACGTATGTAAGGTGGAGGATTGGTCAGCGAAATGGCTAGTTGTAAATACAGTATTCTCAAACTGGGTTATAGGAAGTCAGAGGTCATGACACAGAAGGCCGACGATGACAGAGACGTTACCCAACAGCTAGAGGAAAGCGTTGCAGAAAAGACCTTGGGGTTGTTGTTGACTACAAGCAAAGAGTATGGAGAGCGCTGTTCAATTATCTTTGCTACAAGCTTACTTTTTCACAGCAGATCGCACAATTAAATTCCCATCCAGGGCTAACAGGATAGCGGGCATAATAAAGAGGTCCTTTGATCACTTGTTGGAAGAGACTCGTCTTATTGTTCGAAAGCGTGCCGTTACCGATTTTGGAGTAGGGTCATGCAGTCTTGCGGCCTCAGCTAAAAAATATTAGCATAGAAGTGGAAGAGGTCCAGGGAAGAGCAACTAGGTTGTAAGCACCAATCAAGAATAAGTCGCATCCCGAGAGGCTGAGGGTTCTTGACTTCCATCACTGGAGCACCGGTGTAATAGAGGGAACATGATCGAGGCATTCAAATACCTAAATTATACACCGACAGTTAACACTCTCGAATGCGGGCAGTAGAGACCTGAGAATTAATTGATTAGAGCTGTCAGGACGTCGATTCCGGTTAGACACCTGGGGCAGCTTTTTCTCCACTCGGATCATTGCAAGGTGGAACAGCTTGTCAGAGATTATGGTCCCCACCTCCTCTCTCAAGAGTAGACTGGGCAAGAAAGCAGACCCGCCTTCTTCGTTTCTTCCCTTCCTGTCTGGTATGAAGATTGTTCAGGCGCATGGACCAAACCATGCACGCATTCACGCGCTTGTAATGTGACACCAAGGGGGCCAACGAGCAGGTCGCGAGACGTCAAAAGTTGGCATCCTCAAGTCAAGTCAAGAACAAAGTAAAATTTCAAAACGCATTTAGGACGAGTGGACAGGCCAGAGCGATCTATAGTGGGGGCCAAACCGTGAACGTAGGCATACACTAAACTAATCTCTTATTATATTCAACAGTGGCGCGTATGAAGGACCAGTTAAATGTTTTCCAGTTAGCACCTGTTCTAACCCTTTTTAAAACACCTAGTAGTAGGCCTAAGGTAGGTCATTTCCCCACTTGGATTATATAAACACTTGGTCACATATTGATGGTTTGGCCCCCATTATATAATAGGTCGCGCTGGGACTGGCCCACTCAAGATCCATTTGATAGGGAGTGAGTGAAATGTAGGCCCACTCACATCCAAAGTTAATTGGCATTTATTCCAACAGTCTCGATCGGCCCTTTATTAAAAAATGTTTTCGAATTCAAACTCATAACAAACATTGAAAAAGATCAAGCAAAGAGACACTGATGCGTAGGTTTATTTAGTTTGGGCTGAGTTGTGTAGTAAGTAGTATTGAGATCGTTTCGCGCGAGTCCCAAGACAGTCTAGATACAAGATGCGAGTGTCACGTGGGATGCGACAGTAATATGAAAGTATTAATTAAAAAAAACCCAACTTTGTGATATAATATCCAACCCCCCCCCTCCACACACACACACTTACTACCCTGCGCCGCCTGTTCTATAGAGCAAAAAAAAAACACTACCTTTTATAATGTTAGGCGATGCGAAATTTGGAATTTGCTCTTTGGTAAGGAAGACGGTACTGTTTCTGCATCTGTTGCTGCTACTAGATCTAGCCTCTTTCTAAAAAATAGATTTAATAAAGTTTCCTGCATTTTGAATCCCTCTAGCCTCCAGTGACCAAAGGACTTCCTCAGTATGCCCACTATCCTGGTAGCATTGGATGTGCATTATACTTTGTATACTGATAATACTTTTGGGTAGCAGAGTAAGAGCTAAAATTATTGATACAATAATTGAATCTTTGATTCGTACTGCAGCTTAGTAACGACGCAATACCATAAAGTTTACGGGGAGCCAAACACCTTCCACTTGAGTTACAAGCTTATCACCAAAGACACTTTCAGCCATTTTTTATCGAATGCTATCATAACCTTGGGGTTGGATATCATGGTCAGTGTCTAATATCTGTTGACCAATAGTTTATCGGCGACCCTATAAAGCCCTTTAGATTTACTGAAGGCAGTATTGGTCCAGTAGAAAGTTGGATTGGAAGTTTTAAGCATTGCCTATCCAGTCGTTCTGTACTGTGCTAGAAGCAGAAATAAAATGATAGAAACAGAAAGAAAGAAAGAGAGAGAGGAATACGCAGGGCTTAGGATTCAGGGATAGACCTTAAGGAGTTGAGAGAGTAAGAAAGAGAGACAGAGAGAGAAGGGGAGAGAGACAGACAGACAAATAGAAAGACAGACATACAGACAGAGAGGCAGATATAGAGAAAACAGGTGAAAGAGAGAGAGAGAGAGAGAGAGAGAGAGAGAGGAGAGAGAGAGAGAGAAAAGAGAAAGAGAGAGGGAGAGAGAAGTATAAGGGTTAGAAAGTGATATCTCTCATCAGATTGTGAGACTAGTGTGAAAATCAAGAGCCACCTGGTGTTGTCCCACACATCTGTTACCGCCTCTTCTCACAGATTCCAGCCGCTTCGATTTGTTTCTGAGCTTCCAGCACAAAATCGTTGCTATTGATACTATGATTTGTCTCCTAAGTTAGGCTACCAGAAGAATCAGAGAAAACTCAGAACCAATACCGTAACTTGATGTCAGTTTTCGGAATCCCGGGTTTCATTTTGCACAAATGAATCATTTGAAAAATATTTATAGAACTTGTTTTTCCAAATGGTACATGGTGTACTCTTGGGGCAAATTCGCTAACCATTGACATGCATTATATTGTAGATTATTCAGAACTTATTGTACAAGTATCAAAGTAGGAAGCCGATCAGTCGAAACAGAACATACAATGTAGGCTACCTGTCAATGACCGTGTTCAATACAATTGTGCTGTTGGCTGGTAATCTGACCTCCAGTTGCATTTATATTTAACTCAAAATACAAATAGCTGAATCATGTGGATACATGTTGAAAGAGTTTTTTTAGATTTGGGGCTGCTTGGCTTTCTAAATAGATCGTTTGGCTCAGAAGCATTTGGCTACCACCGTGATTTAAGGAAACAACAGACATCATGTCTATTTCCGTGTGAAAAATTGTAATTGCAATAACTATGCTCTACGGTATATAATCCCTGGTGATAATAAGAACGGCCCCTCATCACCTATAAGATCTACATCTACCGTGTACTCACCATGACAGAGCAGCAGAACTCGCGGCTTGAGAGTCCCAGGCCCACCACTTTCGCTGTGATCATTTTGACACTGGAACAGTGAGCACGGTGAATTCCTGTCTACGATGACCATCACTCTCCAAGCAGACCAGCTGCTGGCTCCGTGCAGACTGTCTAAAACCTGACACTAAAATCACTGACTGGGGTTTCCTGGCCGCACTCGGATCTTTGTGCCAGCGAGAGAGAGAGAGAGAGAGAGAGAGAGGAGAGAGAGAGAGAGAGAGAGGTTGGATGTTTGAGTTTTAAAGTCCCAGTCAACTTTGAGGTTATATCAGAGACGGCGCTGGGAACAATTGAAAGCGTGCTGTGACACTGTGATGTAACTTGTAAGGAGCGCTTTCGTACACCAAACCCAATCACATTATCCTGACACCGGGCCGACCAGACTTAGCACTAAATCCATAATGCTAGACACTAGGCGGATCAGCTGCTAATACCAAATTTAATGTCCTTGGTTTGACTCGGCCGTGAATCAGAGAGAGAGAGAGAGAGAGAGAGAGAGAGAACTGCTACCACAGTCTTGATTTGACATAGACTCCTTGCAAATTTTCAATTGTTTGATTAAAAATGATAACAAAATAAGCAAGCAAACCCATAACAAGGTGTCCACCTGACACAAATCCTGTCTATATATACCTATATAGATAGTACTGTATATTTTGTGTTTCTCCCAAACCTCACACTAAACAACAACTTTCAATAGACTCAGCAAACTTTTTATTCTCCAAACCTAAAAACTTAATACATGTATCAATACTGGTCTGCTATGATCAGCGAACTGAAGAAAGCGACTGGGTAAGAGTGCATCAATCACTCTTGCTAGAGGAAATCAATTTCTCATTTCTGTAGTGTCGCGGATTGCAGCTTACCGAAGCTGAAATTGGAGACCAGACCCTAAGTGCTGACTTTTGCCACTGAGATGTTAGTGGCATCTCGATAAAGGATGAACTTAGCTTTGCCTTAGTACTCATTAGTAGAACTAAAAGCCATGATGTTGTTGTGCTGCCGCATGTTACAAAGAATTCTGCCTTAACACGGCTTCGACATTCCGTGCTTAGTTGAACTGGAGATTGAAATTGTTTTAGCACAGTATGGCCTACTGGTAAACCTTATTTTTAAATAATTTTTGATATTGGATAGGTTAGGTTAGGTTGTTTGAATTTTAACGTCTCTTTATAGCTACAAGGTTATATCAGAGACGGCGCTTGGGACAATTGAAAGCGTGCTGCCACACTGTGATGTAAGGAGCGCTTGAATACTTTACACCCAGTCACATTATCCTGACACCGGGCCGATCAGACTTAGCACTGAATCCATAATGCCAGACACTAGGCGGATCAGCTACTAATACCAATTTTAAAGTCCTTGGTTTGACTCGAACCCGCACCTCCCGATCTCTGAGCGAGTGTCTTACCGCTAAGCCACAGAGCCGGTCTTTAATATTGGATAGAGGTAACAGAATAAATAAAATGAAGCGAATAAACAAGTGAAGCAAAGGTAGCTGTGATGAAGAGAAGAACAAAAACTGAGGTAGTAAAAAAGAACAACGAAAATATACCTGATGCAATTGATATTATCAGTGCGAGTTGCAGAGAGAGGCGGGCGGATACGGACAATCAGACAGATACCGCAATTTAATGTGGAGAGACAGACAGATATAGGAGAGTTAGGGAAGAGAGGGCAGAGATAATAACAGTGAAAACGAAAAATAGAGAGAGAGAGAGAGAGAGAGAGAGAGAGAGAGAGCTGAATCAAAAAATATGATTGTCTTTTGTGATATCTAATTAATGAAACATTTTAAATGAAAGTTTAAACCGTCATTTGGGTACCGGGTGGTTTCCAAACATTTTTGCCGCTCAGGGTACCGTAATAAAAATAACTTTTTTCAAACCATGGGGTATATCTACAGTACTATTGCATGGATATAGAGGCCTATATCTGGGCTTAAATATAAACCGTCGACCTTAAATTTGGGGTGATAAGAAACACATGTAACACTCTAATGAACGATAAATTTTCCAACCAAACGCTGTTTGGTTTAAGACCGGAGGTTCACAATACAATCTCAATCTATCAACTGAGAAAGTAGATCTATGACCAGGAAGTTGAATATAAAGGTATAAAAGCTTTAGTATACGTAAAATCTAAAACATCAAACACATAAAACATCAAATTTTAACTGGAATTAGCGGTGAAAACTGTTTAGGAAAGGTTTTAGTGTCATTAGAGACCTTTAGCACACGCACCGTGTCTCACTACGCGTACGTGAAAATCGGGAAAGCAGATTGAGAAACTATAAAAATAATTAAACCAGTTTCTAAAAATAGAACGTCTGTGGGTCTATTCTTTTTTTAGAAACTGGTTTCATTATTTTTATAGTTTCTCAATCTGCTTTCCCGATTTTCACGTACGCGTTTTGAGACACGGTGCGTGTGCTAAAGGTCTCTACTATCTGAAAAAAATGACGTCTGAACATCCACTAAACTTTAAAAGCCCATAATCTCAAAACTGAGCTATTCGACTTAACAACACATTTAGCCAGAATGCGAGAGAAATAATTATATAAAATGCAAATGGTAGCTAATGTTATCTAAGTCGTCAAGAAATATACTTTTCTTTTAAGCAATAAAGCACTTGCCCTATTGAACATGTCTGTAAAATTACATGTATATTGAACACTGTTAAAATACAGTGGAATCCACTTAAAGTCAACATCTTTAAGGGAAACTCTTGCTTTAAGTCAACATTGTTTCGCAGCCCCATTCTCTATTTCTTTACATGTTTGTGATGATGAACGGTCCCAACCCGTTGACTTTATCAGGATTCCATTGTACGTTTTATGTATTACTACCCATCATCTTGTCACACTACATAGTGGGCTAGGTAGGTTTTTATTTTTTTTTATTTTTTCTTTTTGTCTTTTTGCCCTCTTTACTTTTTCAGTCTTTTAAAGATAGTGGTCTGAAAGACCAATGAAGAAAACATCTGAACATGATGCAAAAATCTTTAAGTCTTTTTTTTTTGAGTATTGTACTACATATTGTTAGAAATAAGATATTAATATTTTTTGAAACTTTTAAATCGGTCTATAGAGAAAAGTAGAGAATGTTAATTCAATCGTAGATGGAAGCAGCGGGAGTTGAGCTTTATTATGTTACCGTAAGTACATAAATCTGAGATATAACTTGGGAGCTGGTGTTGATTTATGGCTTGAGTTTTCTTTATAAAATAAAATAAAATAAAAACAGCTAAAGTTAGAGATTTACATCCCTGTAAAAAAGAGACCTGGATGCCCAATGTATGCTGGGTGAGCACAGGGCATTGAATAAATGTCCTACATCAACATGTGCGATCAAACCCAGGACCTGTAGAGTAGGCTAATGCCCGACTGTACTACAAACTAAGAGACCCCTCATGATGCCATTCTTCCTCTTAATATCTGTAAATTCTATTGAAAAATTGATCTTTCTAACTGAAATGTAGGCCGCTACCATCGATCTCTTTTTTCAAGTGTACACCATGCCGCTCTTTATGCAACTGTTTTCTTTTTTTTTTTTTTCAATTTCTTTAGAAACCGTAAAATATTTAAGGCCGCACGTAGAGTCTAAAAAAGAGAGTTTAAGACTTTTTCTTGATAACTA
>BMAT01001293.1:19923-32488 GCA_019649035.1 Elysia marginata | reverse complement strand
ATGATGGTGATGATGATGATGGTAATGACTTTTTGATAACTTTAATATCCAACAAAAACCAATTGAAAAAAATTAAAATTCTTTAAATATCACATCACAGTGTGGCAGCACGCTTTCAATTGTCCCCAGCGCCGTCCCTGATATAACCTCGAAGTTGACTGGGACGTTAAAAATTTAAACAGCCAACAAATCTTCAATGAAAATCTGGCAATCAGCTTAACTGGAAAAGTTTTTTTTCAAAACTAGGTTGAGTTCAGTTTCGTAAACAAAAAAAAATTAATATTCTCTCAGAATCTGCCGAAGTATCTAAAAATTGTGTCAAAATCTTTGGTTGCTAAAACAAGCCACACACCCCTAACCCATTAATTTCTCTTTTTTTATAACCCTGAAGATGCTGAAGCGAACAAAAACCAACCATTTTCTCAAAACTTCACCAAGTTTGAAAAAAAAAAACCGCTGCTCAATCGGAAATGAGATTAGAGCGCAAAAAAATGTTTTTGTCCGCAACCAGTTGACTTCAATTTCAAAGAAAAAGTTTTCCCAAAAAAAAAAACGATAATTTGCGCTCTTATCTCATTCCTTTTAGCAGTATTAAAAAAAGTAAAAAAAGAAATAAGATATTGCGATTTTCGTTTCACAAAACCTACGATTTTTGCGCACGGCCCATTCTTCGTAGGGAATTCTTTCGTCTGTGAAAACCACACCGCCTGCGTGTAGGGTGAGGCGTATGAGCTCTCCTCGGCCCCGGATGTTGAAGTACACAAGCTTGAGCTTGGGCGGCATCTGTTATGGCCACGTGATACCTGACTCCGAGCAAATAGAATTGAATAGCGAGCAAGAGGGTTAACTGAGCCTAACGCTGTGTGACAATAATGCTAACAAAAGCGTATGCGAATAGAGTCGGTAAACAAAGCATAAGGCTAGTTGTTTAGTGTAGGCTGTAGTAGTATGTGTGTCTGTACTTGCTGCTATTATCTTTTGAATTTACCTGCTCTATTTCTGTTGCTATGCAGCCATGCGTATACGCACAGCCAGCGTGTCTCGGCTCTCTTGCTCTCCAAACTCTTTGCTTCGAGTCAAGATGCAAAAACATGCGTTACGAAGAAGAAAATAGTAATAATCGTATTCAACCTTCACAAAGGACGAACTCTAAACTGGATATTCAAAAGAGGCCCTTGCAGCTGACTAACAAGGCTAGTACTCTTGTTGTACAGAAAATAAAATACGAGGTAAAGCAAGAGCAAGATGATTTCTCTGAAAGACAACGCCGAAAAAATTCTAAATTCTAGACCTAGATGCACGTGGCTTTTTCACATTATGTTTGTCTTATTTAAAAAATGAACACTTAAACTAAAATTATAAGAAAATAAGAACAAAACAAAAAATTTCAAATAAAAATAGAGAGTTTGTCTTCAATAAAACTCGACTCTGTGGCCTAGCGGTAAGACACCCACTCAGAGATCGGGAGGTGTGTGGGTCGATCCCGGGCCGAGTCAAACCAAGGACGTTAAAAATGGCATCAGCAGCTTATCCGCCTAGTGTCTGACATCATGGACTTAGTGTTAAGTCTGGTCCATCCCGATGTCAGGACAATGTGACTGGGTGTGGTGTACGCAAGCGCTCATTACATCACATACTGTCCTCAGCGCCGTCCCTGATATAACCTCGAAGTTGACTGGGACGTTAAAAATTTAAACACCAACAAACCTTCAATAAAAATCTGGCAATAAGTTTTGAATTAATTTTTTAAGAGGCAGTGAGTAATCCAATTTTGTTTCTATATAGCATACTAACATGGACTGACTAAAGTCATTTATACGCTCATCTATAGTTTTGAGTTATCGCAGTTTTTCACTTTCCTTTTTTTACAAGCACCTCTCCAAACACTTTTAAATTTTATAAACAATAAATAGTCAATCTATATCAAAATTATTTTTGGGTAAGAGAAAAACTTAATGAAGCAAAAACCGTTTCTCAGTTCCTAAACCATTTAGATTTTGCACCAATAAACAAACAACTGGGTTTTATGCCTTTTGTATGTCCACCAATAGATGTTTGGAGCACAAAACGGTCCTATATAAAAGCATTAATGCCTTATATCAGTCCACCAATAAAAGAAAGCAGCGTTAAATGGTTACATTAAAAAGGCGTTAATGCCTTTGCCAGACAAACGTGAACATAAATGCCTTTTTGAAATGTGATTATGTTATTTTTTTTTCAAGTTCTGGGAATATTTAAGCTTTGCTATTTGGAGAAAAGATACAGATGTTATTGTTGAATGTATTGATGAAATAAAAAATTTACGCGCCAAAACCGCATCAATGCATTTTGTTAGTCCACGTTAGCATTGCTTTTAAAATGTTTTTTTTTTTAAAAGACTTCTGCACATAAATCAGCAGGTAGATCTATGCTTACTTGCATTAAGTCTTATTGAGCTTGACACCAGAACATTATTTTGCCATGCTGTTGTTGTTTTTTTTTTCGTTATACATGTATTAAGCCATGTTTTCTCTCGAAAGTTTATCATTAGTTTTTTAGATAATGGTGTTATGGGAATAGGATGGAGATTAGGTTACAATTTCTTTTTTTTTGTTTTAACACATTTTAATTGAGGCAGAATAGTGATGAACAAAATTTTAAAACAAACAAAAGTCTTCATTTCATCTAAAATATAATATTTCGCTTCAATTTAACATCCTCTTTCCCAGGTTAGGCCCGAGGGAATTTAATTTTCATGAAATAATTAGAAACTGTTGTTGGCTTGAATTTACTGCGATCCGACTAACACTGACAGGCGACACGGCTACGCCTTAGGGATCTGCTACTGTCTAAATAATTGTACAGTTAACAATGTCGATAAATTGCAATAATTGTGATTTAAAATGAAGACACTTAAAAGATTCGGGTAAGGCACGAGCGTATTGTTTACAACTTGACTCTTTTTAGTTTAGTCCATCAATGTAATAATTCTAAAAAAAAACAAAACAAATAAAAGGCATTATGGAAAGACAAGACGCGAAATGATAGGATGAATTATTTACGATTGTCTGTGCATTTTGACTTGCCTTCGTTCAATGACTACAAAGATAGGTTCCGCAAGCCAGGCCGATCTAAATGTATGATACTTTGACCCTAGATAGGGATATCATGAAGCAGTCTTAGACTATTTCGGAATCATTTCTATCCACGAGCTCAAAAACAAAGTCAAACCAACAACAGAAGCTAAGAAAGTGCAGTGCATGAATTATATTAATGCAAATAAACATCGTGATAACTTTGATTTGATGATTCGAATCAGCACAATAAAAAATTAACAACCTTTTTTGTTTTTCATTAAGCTTTTTTTAAAGAAAAACATTTTTTTCCACGCGTACTTTCTAGCCATCTCCCTAAGAATAAAGCAGTAACGATGTCATTAACAAAATAATGAGGGAAAAAAAACCCTTCAGAAACTTTCCATTACTAACTCGGCTCATGTGAAAAAAACAAACAAAACAAATCTGAGGTGTACTCAATAAATAAACAAGTGGGTGGATAAAAAGAAAACAAATCATCTAATGCGAGAAACTGTGACAATTTGGACATAAACGTTCAACATTGGTGCCGAACAGTGAATTTTTTTATCTCCTAATTTTGAAAATTAAAAAAAAGATAATTAATCTATATATGCTTACAACAAAAGCAACGTAGATTACGTATTGTTGTGAAAGAAAAAAAAAGAAAATGGGTGATTTTCTCGGCGAGCGACTGTGCGATTATAAAAATAATTTCTATAGAAAATAACGATCCCTAGCTCGAATAAAACCACGACAGTCACTGCCCATGCGCACATGCTGTTAGATGAGTAGGTCTAATTGATTGTAAGAAAACGCCTAGCTAGCCTGTGGGTAGTGGATAATGGTCGCTATTACAATCTACAGTTACAGTTATTAAGAAAGGCAGT
This sequence comes from Elysia marginata, assembly GCA_019649035.1. NCBI lineage: Eukaryota > Metazoa > Mollusca > Gastropoda > Plakobranchidae > Elysia > Elysia marginata. The sequence goes on along the minus strand of BMAT01001293.1, from coordinate 28,545 downwards.
CATGTTTTAAAAAAAAGTTGGTCACTAGCTGACTTAACTGAACTGAATGTCCTAGTTCTTCGGTATTTTCACATAGACGTTTTGCATACAGATGTTTTCGTCATTGATAATGTATGATTTAATTCCACATTGTATGATAAAACGTTGTACTTTTAACTTTCGAGTCTCGTTGATCCGTGAGCCGCACGTCATCTTGTTAGAAAACAAACGCTATTTTATGCAATAAGCAATCAACCGATCATTTGTTTCTACGATCCAAAGTTTATGAAGGAGCAGCTTGCCTCTGCCGCATGGCGCCAATGGAAATGAGCCGTGGTGACTTCCGATATAATTATACGATGGTAGGGGCTCGTGAGGGCGCTTTTTTAACCACACCAGCAACTCAATTCGAATTTATAACACCCCCTTCCTCTTCTGTTGCGAAAAAACTACGCATGTAATAATTATGTTTATCGCATGGAATAAGTTATAGAATATGTTAAGGGATCTGAACTTAATTCAATTCAATTAAAATAAATACACTTAATTGTAATTTTCAGGTTATCCTTTTTGTCACAGATTCAAATACATTCACAAAGTAAAACAAACACAAAAGAAAACAAAAGCAAATCATTCTAAGACACAGTACCTACGCCAGCACCCAAAAATTTCTAGAGCAATGTCAACTTTTATGTCTCATACATTATAATGTTCGATTACAGCAGTTTCTAGACCGATGGTAGGCAATAATTTCTGTACCGGCATCGACATTTAAAAACAGTAGGTCTTCCTGATCTTTTAAAAACGCAACCTGTTTCATGAAGGGACGAAATTCATTCTTCATAATTAACAAAGCTTTCCTGTGAATATTAAAGCAAATCATCATGAGGTCCCTGTTTTTAGGCATATAGGAACATAGCCCAGCAATTTGAGGGGGGTTCTGTATTGGTCACTGTCTGGTTTTGATTCCCAACAATTATTTTCCTGTCTTACCTTGACGTCCTGTGGTCTTTCACTCAAGGCGTCAAAGACTCAGACAATGATGGTTTTGTTTAATTTGATTTGTTTAAGTTTTGAGACTATTAGATGTGGCTGAAGAGTGTTGAACACTGATGTGAAAAATCTACAAAAAGAGTAGTCTTTAAAGAATTGAGGTGCCTATAAAATATTGTCTGACAGTGACAAAAAAAAAAGCGCCGTGCAGGTCTCTCTTTTCATCATTATGCGAATGGCATATGATTTTGTAAAAAATTGAATATTTTTTTCTTAATTTCCTTTAATACAATTTTAAAGCAAAGTGAAATTCATCCTCTACTCAATACGAACGTTTGGGAACAAACAGTAGGATACACGACTCACGTAGTTTGAATTCGCTTTCCTCGCTGCCCTTAGTTTTGCCGGGTCCTAAGAGACCTAGCTGCTACTTTAGTGAAGGGGGAGCAAAGGGGACTCAAGAACGAATAAAAATTTGCTCGGACTAGGAATCGAATCAGGTACCTCTATAAAAGCGGTCGGCCGGACTACCAATTCAGCCACCGCTCAGGCGCTCACACCCTCTTGACACCCCCCCCCCACCCTCTCACCAGGCAATTTGTTAAATACGAAAGTTACACGGGTATGGAAAAACGTACCATGGAGAAAACTAAGAATGAAGTTCTCTTTTTTCATGAGAGTAAACTAATTAAATGCCAAAGACATTTAAAAAAAGCCTACTGCGTTTTTGGTTAAAAGCCGGCGGTAATAAAACTAAAAGCCTGCGAGTTGCTTCCCGCTGGGAAACGCCTTTGTAAAGTTACTGGAAAGGGAAACTCTGGGTGTGAAAGGAAATGGTATTGTGCGTCATGTCTAAATCTCGTAGGCGTGAAAAAAAAAACCCAGGAAGGATACAATTGCCAAGATCTGTATTGGTATTTCAAATGAATGGTTTCAGCTCGTTATCAGTTTACAGAGCAAGTCACGCGCTCAAGTCAGGCAGATACAACAGAGGGGCTCTTGTCTTAAAACCGGAGTTCGAGTGTACCGTTATTCTTTAATTAGAGAGCGGAACTAACTGAGGTTGGGAGAAAGGGAGGTGAAAAGAGGATGTGGGGCGGCGTTAGTAAGAGTTCTTAGATTGAACGACGATGTTATTAGTTGTTATCTTTGACAGTGTCAATTCTCAGGCAGAGCGAGCGCGTGAAAAGTAACAAAATGAGCTGATTGGTTGGAAATATTTAATTTACCCTTGATAGCTACTTTTAATCGGAAGCACTAAAAACATAACGGGTTTTCAAAGATAAAGTAATTCAGCTATGTTATATGAAGCCTACTCATATTTCTTTCGCTACAATATTTTTTCAACTATAGATTTACAGTGTGTAAGATTGTGCTCTTTTGAAATAATTTTAACCACATAGTGATGGCACTGCCTACGTGGAGTGTAAGGATCAAGGAAGTGATTATATGTTTTAAAATTATATTTCGAAAAAAGCAACAACAACAAAGAAACAGAAATTTCATAACAAAAGAAACACATTTCCCTCTACAGCGGACGTAATATCGTTGGTACGGTATTAATGAAAAACAAAACAACAACAATAATAATAGTAATAATAATAATAATAACAATAATAATAATCATAAAAGATCTAATTTAGATGAAAACATTTCTAGAGTTCAGAGGACATTTTGAATAGATCTCGATCTCGATTAAATCTATCAAGATTGAATTTGTGATTTCTTCAACTCAATACTCAATGTGCTCTTTTCTAGATTAACATTCGTGATAGGCTTGATTAAATTTAATTTTAAAGTTTTACTTTCGAAGCGGTTCGGCTAGAAGATCATTGAAGCTTGGAGAGTCTAACGAGGTTCATTCAATTTGAAACAATTCGTTTTTAATCTAAAAATGGTATATATTTTACAAAACAAAATATGCACACTCCAAGTTTCTAAATAGTTTCAAATTTGCACCGAATTTGGCATGTCTATGGGGCCTAGAAATTCTCGGGTGGTTGGTCCTAAGTTTTGGCCTAGCTCAATTATTGATAGATTGTTATTATTATTTTTATTATAATTATAATTATTATTATTATTATTATTGTTATTATAATAATAATAATAATAATAATAATTATTATTATTATTATTACTATTTTACTTTCAAACATTATAACTGGTGGTAAATGATTATAATCTTTATTTTTATCACCACCAACGACATGATTATCTGTTTTCAAATGCTACAGCATAATATTGCTGGTATTGTTTTTTTTACCACTACTACTGTTATAATAATAATAATAATAATAATAATAATAATAATGATAATGATAATAATAATAATAATGATAATTATTTTTATTATTATTATTATTATTATCATCATCATCATCATCATCATCATCATTATCATCATCATCATCATCATCATCATCATCATCATCATCATCATCATCATCATCAATCATCATCATCATCATCATATTTCTTCTTAATTTATTATTATTACCAATATTTTTTTTATTATTCCTGACTGTCAGATCGGCATGACTTTTTTTTGCGGTTTTAGCCTGCACTACAGCAACGCCTACTGTTTCCTTAGTAATTTGTTTAGGCTGCCGTAGTATAGGTCACCCCCCCCCCCCAAATATTATTTAAATGTCAGAGTTTGACCATCGGTGCCTACACCAGTGTGACTTTACCCTAAAAATTTGATGTAAGCCATTTTACTTCCTAAAAGGATCAGTTTTCATGCTGTGCGTAAGTGTAACGAAAATCTTTTTCGGACAGTACTTAGTCGGGCGATATTAAAGCACGACAGGTCTGGGAAATGATTAATTTTTTAAAAATAAAACGTTGATAAAGGGGTTATCAAAGTTGCGTGATAGACGAGAGTGCTATAAAAATAATATGTCCAAATTACAAACAAATAAAAGGTTATCTTATTCAGACTTGTTTTCATGTACGTATGCCGTGGCAGAGTTAAATAAAAGCTGCCACTTTTTGTAGACCCAGCGCTGACACACAGGTTTTAGTCCGACAAATCTCCTGTTTGATGTTTTAAATATAATCAAGGTCAGTTCATATTAAGCCTTCAGAACGGGTTTAATTTAAAATATATGTAAGAAGGTATCAATTTTTGTATTGTTGCTTTGAGTAACACAACAGTATGTCACAACGTCTCGAGAAGAATAAAAAAATCGTATACAGTTGGTCATTATACCAAATTAAAGTAATTAAATTGTCATACATGTTTTGAAGTAAATTAAAAGCAATATAAGAAAAACTGTTAGTTCGTAAATGTTAACCTTTTATAAGTCTACATCTGATGTTTTATTTTAACCATAGAAAACTACCTTAATAAATGTACAAGATGCTTCAAAAACATACAATGAAGTTTCTATACACATGGTAGATTTTGATTCTGAAAAGTGCAATCATCTCCAAGTAGGGTTTACGTATAAATACACGCACCCAGACATGTAAATGATGTAAAATTATAAATTCACAACACTGTGACTAAGGACTGGCATTTTTTACTTGTCTGTTGATTGAAAATAGTTTATGGCACTAGAAGACACAAAACCATTACCAAAGTGCCAGTATTATGGAAAAAAAGCAACAAAATTTATAGAAGAAACTCAGACAGTTTGTTTATAGGTGCTCTAGTGCATGCATAATTATTGTTTTCATGAAAGTAAGGGTTATAATATTACCTGTAATGAATGGCCACTCAGCTTCCAAGCTTATTCAGCGTATCCCAAATTTGCTGCTGCCGTAGACAAATATCCTCTGAGGTAACTTATAAATTTCCCATGAAAAAGTCACTCCAACTTGCATGCACTCCGAAATTGTTAACGATGAAATTTAAACTTGGATTCCTTATTAGTACTAACTACATTGTAGTAGTTAGAAATCTCTAAAGGTTAAAAAACCTTTATGAGAATGAGTTAGGAATGTCCTAAGTTGCTAAAAAGACTTTTAAGATATATGTATACAAATACATTAAATAAGTTCATAGACGAAATAAAACTATATTTTATCTCCTGTTTCTGATATTACCCGAACTATAACTCCGACATTCTTCGTCTAAACTTCGTTTCAACGTTGCCTTTGACCTCACTTTGGGGACAGTGCTTGTCTTATAGCATTATTTAGCACGTTTAACAGCATATGTAACAGGACTGGCAGAAATAACTGGGGAATGGAGGGAGGGGTAACAAAACCAAGCCAGGTTTACATCGGTTCCAGAACGGGCAAGCCAGGGGAGGTCAAGCTTGGTTGACCATCGTCCCGCAAGACGATTCAATCAATACTGGCGAAGGTCCATGATCGGCGATAAGCGGACCGCGTAAGGGTTAGTTCCATAGCATAACTGAGCTAAACTGAGGCCTTGCTTGGCACATACGTGTACTTTCTGAAACTACCTTCTCACCCCCGTTGTCGATAATTGTTGTCGCTAAACTGATGCTTATGTAATACAAAAATTATGTTTTATCACCAAGGCGCAGAACAAGAAAAAAAACAACAACAACAAAAAAAACAACAATAAAAACCAAAACCAACTTATCTCAATAATAATATGGTATAATTTAAAATTTGTCTCTCTTTTTTATCGTTCGAATTGGCTGTTTATGTTTGACATCAATCTAAAATATATACATGATTATGTAGAACTTCTTGATAGATAGATAGATAGATAGATAGATAGATAGATAGATAGATAGACAGACAGAGATAGATAGAAAGAAAAAAGAAAGATAGCTAGCTAGCCAGCTAGATAGATAGATAGATAGATGGAAGGAAGAAAGGAAGAATGAAAGATAGATCGATAGATAAATTGAAAGAGACAGAGAGGGAGAAAGAGAGAGATAGATAGATAGATAGATAGATAGAGAGAGAGAGAGAGAGAGAGGGAGAGAGAGAGAGAGAGAAAGAGAGAGAGAAAACGAGAGAGATAATAAACATTATAGATTACACAGGTAGAGAGATAGATAGAAAAAAATGAAGGATGAAGTAAGGAAAGATAAATAAAATGATAGATAGATAGATAGATAGATAGATAGATAGACATAAATAGACAAAATAGCAAAAAAACTAGTAAAGATTTCTCTTTTAACTATGTGTTTTAGGTTTTTATTATTATCCATCAGGTAAGACGTCCTCCTTTTCTTCAGCTTTTCTTGTTGTGTTTGTGTCTTTTTTGCAACAAAACATTATTTGTTGTTGTTAAACTCGGTTTTCTGTACACAACTTTATACAATTTATGGAGATCGATAGATAGATAGATAGATAGATAGATAGATAGATAGATTCTAGGTTTTTTATGAGAGATTTTGTATACATTGTATCCTACCAAATGGACGACAAGAAACACGGTGTCGCATAAAAATAAGGTAGGACTAGGCTATAATGTATAGATAGATGGATAGATAGATAGATGGATAGATAGATAGATAGATGTATAGATAGTTAGATACACAAAAAGTTATGTTTAAATTCTAGATTTAACTTACATTTTAGTCATGACAACGTTGTTTCTCGGCCACTAGGGCCACTCTTCGGACGACCCCTTTCTTGATCCCCTTGTATTGTTTGTTCGGTACACATACATGTGGTAGTAAAAGTCGTCGGTGGTTCATACAGGTGCCCAGCAGTTCTTTCCGTTTATTCAGGCTTGTTTTTTTTAAATTGTATGATATTTTCATAGTAAGCAAAGACTGCATTTTTTGATTGATGTTGAGAATGCGTTAGATTTTTCTATTATTTTCCACGATTGGGTGAATTCTTTTTTCTCAAGCCTTTAGGTTCCATATGCGTTCGCCAAGTGCTATTTCGAATTTACTCTGTGTGGTAATCTGAGGCTTGACGTGTGCTGGCTGTATCTAATCTTAAAAGGGCTTCCCTTATTCCTAAGTACGTGTCTATTTGTTCTGGGTTTGTTTTTTTCATTGTTGCCTGATACACGAGGCATTTTTGTAAGCGTTAATTTGCCTTCCAGGGGACACTCATTTTTGTTTCAACAGTTACATAATTTCTCTGTTGTATTTTTATCTTCTTTGCTTTTGACAAAAATTGAGTATGGCTTTGTTGTGGCTGGTGATGGTGCTATTAACATTAGTCATACAGATGTAGCTTAGCTTTATAATGTTCTTATTGATTATTTTGCACAGCTTCTGGTCAATTGGGAAACATGCGCTGAGATGGGTGAAAATGCAAAAATATTTGAGGAAGCTGTATCAGCATACAACGCAGCACTCAAACATAGTGGACACTTAAAAGAGCTGACATTTGTAGGAAACAAAAGCACCAAAAAAAAGCCTCCAACATAGTAATCACAACCTGAAATGAAACCAGCGGCAAAACAAGCCAAGAAAAAAAAACGGAAAAAGGTACAGCCAACACAAGGAAAAGACTAATTACATGGTTTAAACCACCCTTCAAAAAAATCGGTCGCAGCTAACATAGGAAAGAAATTCCATGATATACTTGTATCAAGATCCTTAAGCTATCCATCTCAAAACAATGGCGTCATTTTTATCAAAGTTTACCTTAACCCTGTTGACATCCCTCAATTGAGAGATGTCACTCACACAGTCCTCGGCCAGTTTCTTTTGAACTTCACTGTATGCGTAAAGTGACAAAATTATGTAGACCTGGGTGTCGTCCACATGCAGGTCGTAATTGACACCAAATCGCTCTACATAAAACGTCTGCTTCGGGTGATGCTTTACGGGGTAAACACCAAAAAAGCCCAGGACCGAAATTTGAGGGACGTCGAAAATATTTTACAAATGACCGCCTGTGAAAGCATATTGTAATCAGTATCTGAGAATTTGCTTTTTTTTTTTTTAAATAACCCTCCTGTGTTCTTATAAAAACATAAAATATGAATAAAAAATCATTGCGGATCAAAATAGCAAATAATTGGCAATAAGTTAATTTAATACGTTAACAACTTTAGTTACGCCTTTCTTGCTTTTCCATCACGCAGAACTGTGTATTTTTTAATACAAAACATTTAATCCGAATGTAAGCCAGAATATTTCCCGACAGACACAGCATGGAAACAGATGGACAAGACACCGACCGGAACTACCTTTCTGGCGGTTTGAGTTTCTGACAAGCAATTATCGGCGTTCGTAGATTCCAAGTCTGGTTCATAATCCTCTTTTTATCCTTCATAAACTGTCGCCCTAATAGGATTAAAGTGGTGACCAGGATAACTAAAATACATTATCCTTCTACCTTTGCTGACAATTTTCAATTACTAGAATCTATATAGTTGCCCTCTGTTGAAAAGGGCGGATGAAAAAGAATAGGACGAGGAAGAAAGTATCAATCATTAAGGCCCTGAAAATCAATTTAATCCAATTTAATCTAAAAAAAAAACAACTCAGGACATAAAGAATAAGAATGTAAACTACGCAAGCAGCAGAGCAATAAAAATAACAACAAACTTCTACGATCATAATTAAAAAACTGTAGCAAAAGAGAAATAATCTCAGAAAAGCAAGATAGAAATAGAAAGATCAGGTTGATTAAAATCTTTTATTTAAATTTAGTATTGGCAGTATCCAAAACATCAATGTTAATTAAGAAAAAACATTACGTAACTAGCGCAGATCGTTGATTTCAAATAGAATTCAACCAATAAGGATT